>JAGDQP010032698.1:0-21129 GCA_022664845.1 Lepisma saccharinum | reverse complement strand
GCAAGGTTCATGATCCTCAAGCTATAAGGGTGGTGGGGATCCTAAAACCCACTACGTCCACCGCCACCAACCCTAAGGCTGTTGCCAGCTCGCGCCAAGTTCCTTTATTCCTGTTACATGCTGTCACCAAGGAACTTGGCTCATCCGTCTCCCATTTCACACCTTTTTAGGGCTAAAGAACTTGGCTCCACTTTTTGCACCTCTGGTGCTTTTGTTCGGATATAATAATACACCATCATCCATTTTTAGTACCTGTAGATTTATCAGGACGAATATAGCATAGATGACGGGGCGGCATCATATTTCCACAGTTTACGCAATACGTTTCCCCACATTTCTGAGGATTTCTATTTTTCTTAACAGCATATGCTTTCAGACATATTGTGCACACTTTTAACTTAGAACACAAATCCGTCTGTATATGATACGTCATACACGCGTTACCATAAAAACACCTGTTGCATTTGTCACAATTCAGTACTTCCTCTGTTTTTTTACAGGGAGGATTTTTCCGGCATTTAGGGCATAATGCCATACAATGAGCAACATGCTTTTCTTTATGATCATATTTTTTATAACATGTATCACAAAAGTACGAACAGCTAAATGCGGCAGTTAAGTTAGTAATAACATTATAATGATTATTTATATAAAGGAGATTAATTTTCTTTTCGTCACCCACACCCTCTAAGAACGTTTTCTCCCCCGTCAAACCATCGTATACCGTAATAGTATAATCACGTAAATACTCTTGAATCAATTTCAATTCAGGTGCCACTATTTATTAAATTAACACCTGCACTCTTACACAATAATTTCACTTCTAGAGACATAAATTTCCTTCGCTGGCAATAATAAAGCATACACTCATTTTTATCACCCTGATTATCAATAAGCCCTTTAGCAACTACCCTGGCATGGGCAAGGCAGCTGCTATCTTTATTTTTAATAATAACTATACCCTTGCATTTTTTCATATATTCTGCATCAGAGGTAAAATTCTGCCTTTCTCTCCCCTCCCCTATAGGTAGGGCCACATGATGGAAATCAATAAGAAAACGATCTTGTTCCATAAACTTTGCATTAGACTGTATAACTCTTTTCAAAGCCTCCCAAATAAAGTCTTCCCCAACATTCGTTGCTTTTCGAAATGAAAACCAAGAAGACCTATCTGGGTTGTTCTGATTCCATAATGTCAGTCCTACCTGATGATGGGGAGCTACTAGGTTTATATTACTAGAACTCTCCATTTTTTAAAAAAATGTATGTACTATTATACTTATAATACTTTAGTATATAAAATACTTAATTTTAGTAATAAAGTATCTATTTTATTCTAATTATTAGAGATCTTCGAAGTCTTCTTTCTAAGGTTCTTAGACGATCTAAATGAAAGAAAAAAGAAATATAAAAAAATAAATAGTTATAAAAATTATTATTTAACTAATATTTTAAAAAAATATTATAAAAAGCGATTTTTTTAAAAAAAATGTAAAGTAGCTAATGTACAAAAAAATTGTTAACATTTTTTTCCGTTATAACTTCTATAGTATGTATGAGTAATATTGTATTGTTAAATGTGAAAACAAAATTTCAATAGATCATATTGTTTCGTTTACAAGTTATACACAATTATATATTTAACCTTTGACCTTAAGGTCACAACTTTTTTTTTACATAAAATGTTTTACAACTTATACCCAAACTGAAAACAGAATTTTAATATGCTATTTTGTTTATGAGTTATACACAATTATATATTTGACCTTTGACCTCAAGATCACCACTTTTCTCACATAAACTATTTACTACCCGTTATACTGAAACTGAAAACAGAATTTTAATATGTTATTCCGTTTAAGAGATATACAGGGTTATATATTTGACCTTTGACCTTGAGGTCATCACTTTTTTCGTAAATTGTACTTAATGCCACCATGCCGAATGTCAAAACAGAATTTCAATGTGTTTAGTCGTTTCCGAGATATAAACGGTTGAATATTTGACTTTTGACCTCGAGGTCACCACTTTTTTCACATAAACCATTTACTACCCTTATACCGAAACTGAAAACAGAATTTCAATATGTTGTTCCGTTTAAGAGATATACTGGGTTATATATTTGACCTTTGACCTCGAGGTCACCACTTTTTTCACATAAACTATTTACTATCCTTATAGCGAAACTGAAAACAGAATTTTAATATGTTATTTTGTTTACGAGTTATACACAATTATATATTTGACCTTTTTTTATATAAACTACTTGCTACCCCTTATACCGAAACTGAAAACAGAATTTTAATATGTTGTTTCGTTTACGAGTTATACATAATTATATATCTGACATTTAACCCTAAATCACCACATCATTTAGGGTATGTAGCAGTCAATGTGAAAAATTGCAAAATATAAAAAAAATCATAATTTTTAATATTTTATTTCGTTTACCAAATATTAATAATTGTTTATTATTCATAATGTAATAATTTTTAATTAGGTTTTTATGATAAAAAATTCTATCTGTGAAAAGATAAAACAAAATTTTAAAAATAAAAGCTTTTTCATTTAAAATTTCCTAATTATTGCTATTATCTTAATTTTTAATTAGGTTATTTTGGTAAAAGATCTACTTACCTAAACTCTCTTCTTCTTCTTCTTCTGCTGCTGCTGCTGTTAATTCTTCTTCTTCTCCTCCAGGAAGTTTTCTTCTTCTATTCTTCTTCAGGAAATCTTCTTCTCCTTCTTCTTCTTCTACTCCACGAAACTTGAACTCATGGCAATTTTTCATATATATTACTTGTGTTTTACAAAATAATTATCTAAAAATATATGCGCGAGGTAAACATTTTTTAAATATTTTTTATTAATTTTCATTACATTTTAATAAAATTAATTAATAACTAAAAATACTTTTTTAAAATATTATAATATAATACAAGTGAGACAATATCAGGCCCATGTTAATCTGTAATTTTATAATTATAAAATCTAACCTGTATAAAATATATTCAGGATGCCTCTATTGGGTGTAATTTGTATGAGTTTAGAAATAGAGGTTATATTCCTTTATAAAGTAGTGTTTTTTTTAAATAACTGTATAATTTTTGTTATGTTAAATAGGGCTCGTAGTCTTTTATAAAATCTCTCCTATAATGAATACGGGTTACAAAATAACCTTCGTTCCCCATTTCACGAAATTATCCACCGGTCTAAGCTCTGCTATGTTAAATAGGGGCCGTAGTCTTTTTATAAAATAGTGAATAATAAATCGTAACCTTATGCACTATGTGAGGTGTAATGTTAGAAGACGTAAGGGGCGTTGAAAAATATATTTATTAACTTTTATGGCATATAACTCAAAGTCTTTTATGTAAGAGATTAAATTCTAAATAAATTCACAACCCCGCAAGTGTATTTTAGGGGGTTAGGTCGTAAAATAGCCCGGTACTCTTTTATAATGTGTATTAAATAGCGGGGGGGGGGTGAAAAATTGCCTTTTATGACATGTTAATTAGGGGTTGGAAAAAGGATGCCTCTGCTATGTTAAATAGGGGTCGTAGCCCTGTGTTGGAGGGTCGTAGTGTAGTGTAATTTCTACTATGTTAAATAGGGGTCATAGCCTTGTGCACTATGTTCGGGGTTAAAAAGGTGGTGAAGAAAGGTGGTTGAAATCCATCTCTGCTATGTTAAATAAGGGTTGGAAAATATGTTCGTAGTCTTTTATAAAAAATAATACAATTAAAAATAAGGGCCGTAAAAGAGAACAAAATGTACCCAGATCTAGTTCCAGAAAAAGTAACCTCATTTGGTTCCAAAACTAATGACACCCCATGTATCGTACAGCCCTGGAACATTGACTCCTGGCTATCAGCGAACCCTGAAAAAAGAGCAATTTTTTAAGAAAGTGCAATCAAGTGCCGCCCACCTACTCACGGGGTAGGGATTTGAACGAAATCGTAGACTCTCACGTTGGGAGCCCTAGTGACCTCCCTAATTATCACAGAGTAATGATTGATACCTCGTTGGAAAGCCTATGGAACACTGATTTTAACGCGATATTACCTGCGGAATTCCCGCCTTATTCGTAGAAGAAGAAAAAGAAGAAACAAAAAATCCTAAAAAATAAGTAAGAAATTGAATTTGGGTGGGGCCTGGCAACCCTTACAGTCACCCTACGCTGATATTATACTTGGAAATGAAGTTAGTTACTTTACTTAAGTAACTTCTCTTTCAACAAGCAATTATTGTGAGTGTGTGTGTATGTCAAAGAAACTAGAATGATTGTGTTTTACTTAAAACAAAAGCGTAATGCATTCGTTTTATGTTGGAAATATTTTTTTAAAAAAGTATGCGTAGAAGAACAATTCATTGAATTTGACATTCGCCCCCAACCATAGTACCACGTTATATGCACACCATTTATTTCATTATTGTTCGTAGAATATACAGCAACAAGAATTATGCTTTCAGACCAGTTCAGTGAAAAGATATCTTGTCTTATATGGAACCGCGCAGAAAATAAATGTAATTTACGTCAAAATCTGAGACTAGAAAAATTGACCAACTTTGCCCCTCCCGTACTACACCCATACAAGCCACAAGTACTTTTGCAGGGTATTAGCGTGTAGTGAACTACTTCATTGCTTCGCATTCCAATGTTTAAGACTGAACCTCCCAGGGGAAATGCCCCCACAAAAAAACTGATGCAAGAAAAAAAACATGAAATTTACCCTCCACATGCATAAAATGCACATCTCCGGCAAGTTTCATTCTTCAGGAACACATTGTTAAGATTATCTTCCTAGCTTAATGAGGGGCTGAGCTATTAGGGTTTAAAGCCATGACTCATAGTTGGGTCCTTCGGCGTTTAAAGGTTGGAGAACGGAAGATAGGGTGACGGTGCTAACTGCTTTCTTTCTCTTCTTGATGACTGACCATAATCCGGCGAAAGTCTTTTTTAACCGGTAGTGCGATAAGCGTTTAATCCTCCTGACAGTTCAAAAAGTTTTAGTTGAAATTTGTAAAACAATAATTCATTTCCTTGTACTATGTCCTGATTTTGCTGTTTTGCGCTTCCAAATCCTTTACATTTGAATGTTTCAGTCATTCAGTAGCGTCTTCAAAGATCCAAAGTAGTCATAAGCACCCTCGTACCCTACTCTCATCTCATTTTCGATTAGTTTTTCAATATTCATTCTACTATGTCGAATACTTTCTCAGCAGGCACGAAATTGTGTCCAATGAATAGGGAACTATATTTGGATAGAATGTCCATTGCTTCTTTTTGCAGCCACAACACAACATCCATATATTAACAGCCAAATACCAGCAATAAGAACAGCTGACCACACGGATAGAAGACTGCATAGCTGTTCAGAGGAATGTCCAAGAGTACAACTTACTCTACCTGTTGCTCTTTTGCATACTTTGACCAAACAAGGCGTTTGTATCATTACTGTGCTCTCTCAGCGTACCACTCCAGTGCCAGCTGATGGACATCACTTTGGACATGTGACCCTTTAATATCAATTTCTCAACCTCGTTGGCCTACGTTCTTGGATAGGTTCCCTTATGATGACAATACTACTATAGAATATAGAGGAAACGGACTTGTTCCCTTTTGATACAAATGGTTCCACTTGTTTTGTTCTTATTACAAATCGCGACATCTTTTATATATGATTACATTTGTTCACCCGTTAATAAATAAATCCATACATAAATAAAACAAAGCACTATCACAAGCTTAGACACTGCTATCTCACAACCGTACAACACTATAATATTGTAACGCGGGAGTTTGTCCAAAGTAAGTGGCATAGACTGCATCAAGAAAGGGATCTCGGCGCATCTCCTAGCTCATATTATTGGAAGATAAAACGTTCTCTTATTTTGCACAACTTTCTCGTACTAACGTAAATCAACGTATGTAAGATGTACATGCACAACGAACACATTAGACCTCCCGTGCATTTAGATGGCAACGCGATCAATGTCGGAAGTTTCTGTATTTTTGGCCTTTTAAAGTCTAATATTTATTGAGAGGTAGGGATGGTAGCTTGGTGACAGACAATTGCATCTTGAACTTGCTCTGCGTTGCAATTGCAATAGGTACGACGATTCTTTTCGAAATTAAAGTTTATTTATTTGTGAATGAATTCGTATTCTTGAATGACAACCCATGTTTAAAAAGTGATTCAATTACGCAAGTTAGAATGGCCCTTAGGCATCTTTGGCCCAGGCCGTAAAAATAAACATAACACTAGAACGAAATTAAATTCTCAGATTTTAATCCATAATATTGCTTTATTTCAGAAGATTCCATAATATTGATTTATTTCAGATGCGCTTTATTACACGTAGAAGAGAGTAATTCTTTAAGAAATTGAATATTGATATTAAGTCTTTAATGAACCACTCTTTTTTATAAAATCACTGAGCGATCTCTTTCTAAACCGTTGTTATTTATTATAAGGTGAAAGAATACTAAAAAGTCAATGAGAATGAGCAATCCTCCAGGAAAGGGGATTGGAATGGAAGCCCCAGGGCTTTTGTCTAGATACAACCCTCTCATTTGTTTGGTGAGAGCACTGGAAACTCCAATCAGTTCGATCAGTGGTAGAATTTTAATCTGCATGACTCCGTAGTTATTCTGAATTAATCGATATATGAATGTCTTCAAAAAACGGACATTAATTAATTTGGAAGGTTTACATAATATAATGGTATTTTGCAGAAAAAAAAAGACCTTACTAGCAAGATTTGGATTTCTCAGGAGGCAGTATAAACAATGTAAAAATCAATTAACCTGCCGATAAGAACTTTATAAACACCGCTAACTTCAATACTAATCGGAACACGATATAGTCCTATTTAATTACATTTTTCTTATTATTCTCAGCAAAATTATTTCCAAATCTCATTTTCGAAAAAAAAAATCCCTTTTTGCAGAACACCTTCGAACGATACAGGGGATACATAAACTACACTCGATTAAATGGGCGAATGAGTAAATGAACTACTGATTAAATGAACACATCAATACACCTTACATATTGTATATGAATTACTTTGAAACCCCCTTTCATAGACTTTTGATAGTTTATTAGGCGCAATTATACGTATGAATGAATGGCCTTTGACAGTAAGAAATTTTTATATTATTTTTGACTTTAGACAAATATATCTTAAGTCGGGTACGGTGGGGGAAGGAAGTAGGCTAGGACATACTTTTAATTTACCATATCGACATTTGCCTGGGATGACTAAGGAAATACCTGTCAGGATGGCCGGTCGTTAGGATCGATCCCGAGACCTTTCGAATCCAAAGTCAGCACTCTACAAACTCAGCTACGGCCGCTCAAATAACCCATTGAACGAAAGAATATTATTATGCAGTCTTGACAAACAAATTAATTTTGAACATTCGTACGGAGTCATCATCTTCTTCTGCTTTTGAGAAAGTCGAAGAAGATGCCCCTCAAAGTCGAAGTAGACCCCCCTAATGGGGGCCTAAATGATAAGGTGAAGTCGGTTCGTTTATTTCTACAGTACATGGTCATTCGTTTTCCCTTTCAACTAAGCCTATCTCCCTTTGGCAAATTTATTTCATTGATAAATTCCTCCTTGAAACTCGTGTGCTACAGTGCTTATATAAATTACATCACGTATAATACCCCTCTTCTGGCTAAAGGAGTTAACTCGTGCATTGCTTGTGTTGTTTCTGGAGTTTCGTGCTTAACATCGGTGAAGACCGTTTAGTAAGAAATGAGAAAAGAAAAGAATGAATGAAAGAAAAAATGAAATCGTATTTGATGTCGTTGAACGCCAAGATTGGGTCGTAAATGACACATACAGTAAAAATATTATTTTTGTCCATTAGTCATTAAATGGAAGAGTGAAATTTTCTGTGCTCTTCACGTACGTGTCCAAAAATCTTATGGTAGAAAGTGACCTTAAACCCATGTATTTATTGTGTAGTAAATTAAGAAAATTAAGCATGGGTCAATTTGACCCAATCTTGGCGTTTCGTGTGACTACGTATTTTTAAATGTTATTTTATATTAAAATAACAAGTTGTTGTCGGTTCTAATGATCACATGTCTCTTTCCAAACGACCTACACCTTATAATTTTTCAATCAAGGAGCGAAGAAACGTGGACGATGCTGCTTGTGTAGTGGTAAAGACAAGTACTCCGCATACTGTCAGCAATGTAATCGCTTCATTTGCAAGAATCAGATACAACAGATACGGTGTGCTTTACATATGAGAGTGAGAGAGTAAATTAGTTTGATTCTGGTAATTTTATATGTAGTACTTTATATGTGTAAATAAGTAAGAGACTCATGGTACCTTCATTTTTGTGCAGCCATGAAAATGGTTACAAGGTAAATATGATGTATTAATTTTTCTGTATTTTTCATTATTTTGTAGTATCTACTTGAAAGAATAAAATACTATAAATAAATATAATACAATGCAATAAATATAATACAATGAATACACCCATACTCTAAAATACCTTGATTTTGAACACGTACTTTATTTGATCGAGAAATATACATGGGTCGAAAATGACTCATCTTGGCGTTAGGTGGGATGATATTATCTTGGCGTTCCGAGTGTTAAGGATCATTCATTGTGATTTTGTCATATACAAACATAATTTAAGAAAAAGAAAAGTAAGCAACAAGAACTCACACAAAAGTAGGAGTAGACTTGCACTAGGAAAAATATATTAGTCAAACTGCTGTTTGGATGCCGGGTTGGAGTTACTGGTCTTCCACCACGCGCCTCCCCAGGTGGCGGATAGGGGAATGCCGACCAGATATGGTGGGTACCGGAAATATTCCGGGGCGGACCAAAACCAGTACTGCTGCCTTGCAGTTAGTAGAGGGATCTACAAAGGCTAGGGGAAGATAACCCCGAACAAAAATATCATGGTGAGGGGAAGCAGCATCACCATTACCACTCTGAGGCTGAAGATGAATGACATCGGCAAGGCTCAGAGATGGACAGAGGGCGACATCTTGAATGTCTACCTTTACTGCGAGGTCGTAGAGCTGACAACTCTACACCGCTAAAACATGTCAAGAAATAGTAACAGATGGTTCATGGATTCTCCTGGGGTAAAATATTCCGGAGGTAAACTAGTCCCTCATTCGGATCTCCGGGCTGGGACTGCTTCAGGGGGCTCTATGAACAGGATTAAGAGGGCGACATCTTGAATGTCTACCTTTACTGCGAGGTCGTAGAGCTGACAACTCTACACCGCTAAAACATGTCAAGAAATAGTAACAGATGGTTCATGGATTCTCCTGGGGTAAAATATTCCGGAGGTAAACTAGTCCCTCATTCGGATCTCCGGGCTGGGACTGCTTCAGGGGGCTCTATGAACAGGATTAAGAAAGACCTTAGAATAGGAACGTGGAACGTACGAACATTATACCAAACGGGCGCTCTTCAGGTGGCGGTACGCGAGACCGAGAAGTACGAGCTAGACATATTAGCGATACAAGAAGTTCGGTGGGAGGGTCAAGATAGCATCCCACAGGGCAAGTACACTTTCTACTACGGGGGAACACAGTCTCACGATTTCGGAACAGGGTTCCTCATTAAGAATAGTATCCTTCATGCGGTTCAGAATATAGAGTTCGTAAACGAAAGACTATCGTACGTTACGATACGTACTCGATGGGGTAACACGGTTTTATTAAACGTCTATGCTCCGACCGAGGTGGCTACTGATAACGACAAAGATATATTCTACGATGAGCTAGAAAGGTTGTTTGACCGATTACCGAAGTATAATTCGAAAATTGTGTTGGGTGATTTCAATGCAAAGGTAGGGAGGGAAGAAAAATATAGACCTACTATAGGCAAAAACAGTCTTCACGAAAAGACCAACACCAATGGAGAAAGACTGATAACTTTCGCGATTTCGAAAAACTTACTGGTAAAGAGCACGTACTTTGAACACAAAGACATACACAAATACACATGGGTATCTCCGGACGGCAAAACTCTCAACCAGATCGGTCACATATTAGTAGACAGACGAAGAAACACCAACATAATGGACGTTAGGTCGTACAGAGGAGCGGAAGGTGACACCGACCATCAATTAGTGATCACAAAAGTGAGGGAAAAGGTATGCATCGCGAACAGAGAAAGCAAGGGATCAAAACAACTGAAATTCGAAGTGAAACTATTAAATCATCCGAGCATAAGAGCAGATTACCAACTCGAACTCTCAAATAGGTTCGAAATCCTAGCCGACTCGATTAATAATAATGATGATATTAATAATGAAATTGATGTAAGTAAGATGTGGGAGGCAATTCGTGAAACAATTAAGAGCGCAGCGAAGGAACGCGTAGGTGAGAAAAAACAACAGACTTCATGAGGAACGAAAACAAGCAAGGCAACGGTGGCTAAGTAATAAAAGCGAAGAAAATACTAGCCACTACAGTAACGCGAAACGAAACGCCACACTAGGCTTCAGAAACAAAAAGCGAGAATATCTGACGCAGAAGATTCAGGCGATTGAGGAAAACGGGAAGACAAACAATATACGAGATCTATACAAAGTGGTAAACTCGTTAAGGAAAGGTTACCAGCCGAGGTTAGGAATGATAAGAAATGAACTTGGAGATCTCCAGGCGGATCCGACTAAAATTGTCGATGTGTGGAAAAGTTATTTCGACAAACTTCTTAATGTACACAGCGGGGAACAAACAGAGGAATTTGAAATCCATACCGCAGAACCATGGATTCCCGAACCTAGCGAGATCGAGATCGAAATGTCGGTTAAGAAATTGAAAAATTTCAAATCACCAGGAATATACAATATTTCAGCCGAATTAATTAAAGCAGGAGGAACAACACTAATCAAGTAACTTCATACATTGATAAGTGCTATATGGAGAAAGGAGGAGCTCCCGAAGGAATGGAAAACATCAATAATTGTTCCGATTTACTGAAAAGGCAATAAGTTGGAATGCAATAATTACCGCGGAATCTCGTTACTTCCAACTTGTTACAAGGTATTAAGTAATATTCTGTTAACACGCCTAAATGTATACGTAGATGAAATAATTGGAGATCACCAATGTGGATTTGAAGAAAGAGATCCACGTTGGACCAGATTTTTGCGTTGAGACAAATTTTGGAGAAGAAATGGGAATACAATGGGGCGGTTCATCAGCTATTTATTGATTTTAAGAAAGCATATGATTCTATCAAAAGGGAAAAGTTATACAGTATCCTGATATGATTTTAAATTCCGAAAAAAATGCTCCAACTAGTGAAGATGTGTCTCAGCGACTCCATAAGCAGAGTACGGATAGGTAATAATATGTCAGATAGTTTCAAGATTCGCAACGGATTGAAACAAGGCGATGCCTTGTCACCACTACTGTTTAACTTCGCGTTAGAATATGCGATTTTAAAAATTAAAGGGGACAAAAAGGGACTATCATTGAATGGTTTGAATCAACTGTTTGTATACGCGGATGATGTAGATTTAATAGGGGACGATATAGATGCACTACAAAGCAACACCGATGTCTTAGTAGAAGTGTGCGATGAGATAGGTCTACAGGTAAACTTAGATAAAACAAAATACTTGATATCAAGCCGAAGCACAGGGAATGAAGGAATTAAAAACATAAGAATTACTGATGAGGTCATAGAGAAAGTAAACAAATTTAAATACTTTGGAGCATACGTAACAAGCAAAAATGAGGTCACGGAAGAAATAAAATGTCGCTTAGTATCGGGGAACGCATGTTTCTACTCAGTCCAAAAACTTCTAACATCGCGATTAATATCAAGGAAATTGAAATTAAAAATATACAGAACGGTTATTCTGCCGGTAATACTTTACGGTTGCGAAAGTTGGAGTACGACCTTCGCAGATGAACATAAATACGTGTATTTGAAAATAAGGTTTTGAGAAAAATATATGGGCCAAAACGGGACGAGATGACTGGAGAGTGGAGGAGACTGCATAATGAAGAACTCCACTGACTGTACGATTCACCAGATGTTGTAAAAATAATGAAATCGAGACGACTAAGGTGGGCAGGGCATGTAGCTCGGATGGGGAAAAAACAAAGATTAAATTCTATCCTGGTTGGAAGGCCCTATGGAAAGAGGCCATTGGGAAGATCGAGACGTCGTTGGGAGGACAATATTAGAAGAGATCTTCGAGAAGTAGGTGTTCGTGATGAAAACTGGCTTGATACTGCCCAGGATAGAATCCAATGGCGAACGTTTGTTACTGCGGCGATGAACTTGCGAGTTCCATAAGCCATAGAGTTAGTTAGTTAGCTGTTTGGATGCAATTATTGTTTACCGTTAATACCGTAATTTTGAGTTTCCAATACAACATATAAATAGGGAAAGAAAAGTATTTGCACAAGTTCAACAATTAGGAAAAACAGACTGTATCAAACGTAAAACACGAACTATTTCAAAATCTCTTGAACGTTTATGATAGTTTGGATGCCTTAGATAGAATACTATAGTACTAACTACCACTCGATACACCTGTAAGGTGACAGGCAACAAGAGGGTGAGGTCTACGTAAATCTTCGAAAAAAAAAAGTATTTGGACAACCCAATACTACTCTCGAAATAAATGTTATAGGTATCCTTTTGTGTACAGGAACAGTATGTAGTGTATTGAAGCAATCCATGTCGCGTCAGGAAAGCCAAGCTTGTTTGCAAGCCATGCTTTACCGTTGGATACAGTATAAAGAAACATGAAACAGAGCAATTATTGCGGAATAGAATCCATTCTGGCCAACCAAGAAAACTAACTGCGCAGAATGAAACCTAGATTCTTCATTCTGTGAATAGAACTCAAAGAATTAGTGCTCAAGACTTGGCTACTTCACTCGCCTAGGATAAGCAAGTTAATGTTACACCACAAACAATCCAAAATTCATTGAAAAAAATTGGTTTTAGAAGATGTGTATCCAGGGTATGAATACTGACCAGTGACCACTCCATTAGTAATTACACAACCCCAAATTATAACAGACCCTCCAACAATTGAAGCAATGTTCTGCTTTCTGAAAGCTTCATTCTTCACGTCCTGATATCCATTACTACAATACAAGTTTATCCTAGTATCATCCTAGAATAAAACGTTTCCCAAAATTTCAGGCACTGATGTTGATATTTCTTGGAAAATTAGAACTTCGTTTAGCTTTCCTCTGATAGGTATATTTTGTTTCTGGTTACACATCTTCTAAATCCGAATTTTTTTGTATACATCTACATATCTGTAACATTAAGTTGCATGTCCTAGGCATGTGAAGTAGCCAAATCTTTATAATTAATTCTTTGAGTTTTGTTCACAGAATGAAAAATGTAGGTTTCATTCCGGGCAGTTAATTTCCTTAGTTGACCAGAACGAATCCCCAACAATTATTCTGTTTTATGTTTCTTTATGATATATCCAACGCTACAGTATGGCTTTCCAACAAGCTTGGCTATGTCTCAGTACATTTTAACTTAATTACAACGCAATTTGAAATTAAAGTGAACAGTTCCAATGTTGTTCAACTCACTTTGTTCCCCATGCTGCTTCTTTATGCCTGACACGGTGTGGATTGCTTCAATACACCACACAGAGTGCTTTTGTACACAATAGGGTACCTAAAACATTCCTTTCGAGAGTAATATACGGTTGTCCAAATATATTCTTGCGATGAATTTAAGTAGTTGTCACTCTTTTGTTGCCTGTTACCTTACAAGTGTATCGAGTAGTAGTTATTTCTATAGCATTCCATCTAATGTATCCAAATTATCATAAAAGGGCAAGAGATTTCGAAATGGGCCACGTTTTGCGTGTGATAATTCTGTTTCTCCTCTTTGTTCAACTTGTCTAAATATTTTTTCTCTCACTGTAGGTGAGACGAAAGCTTCTTGAGCCATGCCTGTTGAGATAGAAAACCGAAAATTAAAAGAAGAAATACGATATTTGTCTAATAAAGTAGTAGCGTGGCAGAAGGATGAGTAGGTCAGAAAGAAAACCACATTTGGAAAAGCTGAATCACTATAACTCCACAGCATAGACTGACATCAGTTACCGTTATTTCCTAAGTTTATTTTCTAGTAACAGAAGAAACTTTGTTCTTATTAGTTAGAGCATAATATGCTTTAGTGATTTTTTTTAACGTATACAAACATAGTTAAATTCTGTAATAGCTGGGCCTGGAGAAGCCTTCATAATGACTATATGTATAGTATTATATGTGTTTTTTTTATGAACATACAATATTTGGCAAAATATGAATTGGATTTGTATCATATGTGCCTTCTTAGACCCTTATCTGGCAACAAAACATATCTGAATGGCCCCCCCACAAAGTTACACAGAAATCGGCGCCCTTGATCTTAATTCTCGTTGATTATGCTGCCTTCCCAACTACCTACTAACTTCTCATTTACCTTTTAAATAAGGAAGATATGTCTCATTCAAGTCAAAATAATATAAGTAAAATTTAGAAATTGTTATACATATAGTCATTGGAAGTGATACAATAATAGCCAATCCTAACCAACGTAGTAACCTATTCCAAGTAAGTTTTAAAATATTGTTAAACAACTAATTTAAATAAATTCAATGTAAAGGTATTTTTTTATACCCGAAACGATTTTAACATGTGTTGTGAAATCATTAATTTATAATTCTTTGTCTTTCACTTTTTGACTTAGAAATTACCCAGTTTCATTAGTACACCCGCATGAAAGTCAGTGAATAAGGAAAGATACAGGGTTTCTCCTGTCTGTTTGTCTGTCCCTGCCCCCCCCCCCCCCTAGAGCAACTATAAGTCCGACAGACTTGAACAATAACCAATGGATTCGTCATGATCTGAAAGGTTGGAGAAAACTATGACTTTGACTTTAAAACTGACAATTTATTTTCATTTACTTTGATTTCTCAATGTTTCCTATCTATTTTCACATGGTACGTTTCTGCTTCCCCCCCCCCTCCCAACTAGATCTCAGTAACTACAAGCTAGTCACACAAATGAACGATATACCGTCAGATCTGTAATGGTCTAAAACGGTGGAGAAAATTAACAGTTTGACTCTAAAACAGGCAGGTACTTTCGAAACGCTTAGTATTTTCCATTTGTATCCCTCCTAGAGCTCAGTAACTACAAGTCCGACAGAGATGAGCCATACACCGTTGGATTTGTATTAGTCTCAAATCATGGAATATTCTACCCCATAAACTCTTAAGCTGGCAAGTCCATTTCTCGCTTAGTATTCTCAATCTGTATCCCCCCCCCTCTAGATCTCACTAACTAGAAGTTACACAGAGATAAACCATACACCGTTACATTTAGAATGGTCCTAAACGGTGGGAAAAGCTATCAGTTTTATTCAGAATGTGGTAGATCGTTTCCAGTCGCTTAGTATTATCCACTTGAGCCCCTCCTAGATCTCAGCAGCTAGAAGTCCGACAGAGATGATCGAACTTGTACTTACTGAGATCTAGGAGGAATTCGTCATGGTCTGAAACGGTTATGAAAGCTATGATTATGACTCTTAAGCTGGCAGGTCCTTTCCAATCACTTAGTATGCTCCATCAGTATGTTTCTTTATCCTCCTCCTAGATCTCAGTAACTACAAGTCCGACAGCGATTATCCGACACCGTTGGATTCGTCATGGTCAGAAAGGTGAGGAAAACTATAAATGTGGCTCTGTAACTGGTAGAACTTTTTCAATAGCATAGTATTCTCCATTTGTGCCCATACTAGATTTCAGTAGGCAAAAGTTCGACAGAGATAAGCCACACACAGTTGGATTAGTCATGGTCACCGGTGGGAAAATCTATGACTTTGACTCAGAAACTGGCAGGCTCCGAAATTCACTTAGTATCTACATTTGTCCTTATGATTTCGACTCTAAAACTGGCAGGCACCGGCATTGGCTTAGTCATTTCCATTAGTCCCTATAACTTTCGCTCTTTCTTTTAGATACGTTATAAGATAATTTGAGTTTATACGGGAGCGCTTCGGTTTTGTCTCTAATGAAACCACTATTTAGCATGTTTCTTATACTCATAATAATACACTCCAACTGCCAATTATTAAGCAAACTGACACATCATACCTTCAATTAACTTCCTCCAAATCTGGATTAACTTCTAAGATTTTACAGTTAATTGCCGATGAATACTAATTCTGATATAAGAATTGATTTTTTTTTTATTTTTGGCATTTATGTATCTAAGGCTCAGGCCAGGATAGTGGAGGGGAAAGGATTCGGTAAGGTGTCGGCCAGGGTCTATGTTGAAGGTGGTTGAAACCTCAGTCAAGGTGGTTGGACACTGAGATCGTAAAAGAAAAACAATATCGATATATTTTTACAAAAGATATTAATTTAATGTAAATTAATTTTACAACATTTTCTTACTTTTAGTAACAATTAGAGTTGAATATATAATTACAAAAGGATATGTTCGTAACATTTGTTTCATTAAAATTAAATAATATTTAATGGCAAAGAATTGCGTTTCTATGATGGAGCCTGAATTGGAAGTCGTGGTGGTAGTCCAGTAGCACGAAGCACACTTTCCTTCAGTGCGTAAAAAGCGTTGTAAATGCTGCTGTCATCATACAGTGCTTGGAGACTTGCTTGAGTTAGATAAGGTGATAAATAAGACAAATTCGCATTCACATCCTTCCAAGTGATATCACTGTCTACCACGCTGTGGAGAAGAAATTACCATACTTTCATTTTCGTAAAATGTTTAAAAGAATAATGAAGGGGTGTAATTTTTAAATGGACCGATTGAATTCCGCGGGCAATAAAGAAACGTTCTTCTCATAAAAATATTAACAACAAACGAATTGGGTAAATAGGTAACAGGTGCAAACAACACACATAATAACATTGATACTAGTGATAATTGATAAGATATTAAATCCATTCATGAATTTCATGTTATATCGTAGTACAAGATACGTGAGCAAACAATATGTGAGTACAATGACATCAAAGCCACGTAAGGAACAATTGACACTAACTCGTTTGTAGGTTCAAAACTTAAAGTAAAATATCCACACATATTTGTTTCACATCGAGATCATGAAATTACATTTCAAAACATAAAAAAAAATATATTCTGTATGAATATTATATCGAATGTAAATAAACATCTACGTCCTTATAAGTTCAAGAGTTGTGTAGTAATTTTAGGGGTAGAGTTTAATTTCAAATATGGTGACATATGTCGATACTAGAAAATTTCCTATATTTGGAAGAGTCACTAAATTCGGAACAGAAGTTACTAAATTACGCCTCTTCCCACACAATTTAAATAAGTTTTCTGGAATGTAAGCTGTGTATTCAGCAAAAACGTTAACGGTTGGAAACTTAATTAAATATTCTGTTAGTACAAAAATATTTTTATTTAATTTAATTTTATCTTTTCCTGTCCAATGGTAATAATTTTGCCGTTTCTTGATATAATCAAATAATACCGGTTACACTTAATTTTCTCACTTTAATGTGTAATCTCATGGTAACAAAATGGCAAATGGCGTACATTTTACTACGGATGGATACAGAATATCTGATAACAACTTGGCTCAAGTATAATGAAACTTGAAACTGATACACGATTTGAAACACCCTAAAATTTTTGATTGAAAATTTATGTACGACGTCACTGGACTAATATTTGCATGGAGAGCCGAAGTAATTGTGTATAGCAGCATTTACTAGTTTTATTGATAAACGTCAACACACTTTGATAGAAAGTGACTTCTAATATCAAGATTTAAACGATTGATGAGAAATATGATACAATTGACGGAGCATAGCACATTATTCTGCAGGAAAGCCGTAATGGCGTATGTTGATATTGAATGTGTATATCTTTGAATTGAGGATATTTCTGTCTATGAATATCAAGAATTAAATATAAATATCACTATGTATAATAGCTGCATGCCCTATTGTATGACTGCTAACCAGAAAGACGTGACAAGACTTTGAAATTACCTTTGCGTATTCTAAAAAAAATATTCTGAATAATTCAAATAATATACGCTGCTGAGATTAAAGTATTCTCCATTTTCGTCTACGGGGAAAAATCCTTATTATTTATTTAACAGTTTATATTTCTCTGTGCCTTTCCTACATTAGTCATCGTCTACATACTTATATGCAATGTAAGAAATTTGTATAGCCATCGTCCATGTTGATGAGTAATTTACAGTATTTCGGCATATTCTTTTGTTGATTTGTTTTATTGAGCCA
Organism: Lepisma saccharinum; assembly: GCA_022664845.1. Classification (NCBI taxonomy): domain Eukaryota; kingdom Metazoa; phylum Arthropoda; class Insecta; order Zygentoma; family Lepismatidae; genus Lepisma; species Lepisma saccharinum. The sequence goes on along the minus strand of JAGDQP010032698.1, from coordinate 2,833 downwards.
ATGTGAATATTTTAGACAGCTTGTTAAGTTGACGATTATCTCAATTGAGTTAAATTTGCTCACCAAGGACTATGCACGTAACATATGCTGTTTGAAAACAAAGTCTTCTACATGCTTCTATGGTACGCAGGAAATTTTCGCGCCATTTTTACTGGAGAACAGCATAAAGTAAGTATAAAAACATATGTGTTTGACTCAGTTCATGGACCCAGTGGATAAATGAGCTGAAACACTGGTTGTTTTCAATGTTGAAAGTACTTATGATACGTTCACCCACCAAAAAAAAAAAAAAAATACTTCAGTTTGTTATCTTCATGAAGGCACTATCGTCTTGGAACGTTTTATCGTTGTTAGAGAACAGATAAGATAGAATCGATAAAGATTGTTTAATCGTTTTCTGGCATGTACGATGTAATGATGGCAATTAACAGCAGCATCGGAACACCTAGAGACACCTGGGCAGATCCAACGCTAAATTTCACAGTTGGTACTAGGTAATTTGGAACGTAACATGTTTTCCCTTAAAACAATATACATTTCAAAAGCAGTTACTTATCTGCGTTGGTGTTATTACATCATTTTCACAAGTCAGAAATTTTTTATCACTTTCGCACTTCCTACATTTTCTAATGTTGGTTATAACCATTTGAACCACTGAATAATTAATTAATGTAAGGAAACTAATATACAGGAATTAATTTTACGCAATAGCTTAACTAAATGCGTTTACTATTATTTGACTTCACACTCTTCCCATGAGACAAACATATATTATTTATATATTTTAGCTAACTTACAGCAATGAAATGGCGTTATCGGTATCGGTAGAGAAAGTTCTCAAAGTTAAATCTAGCTTTTCTTGAATTTATTGATAATAGAATTCATATTTCTTGAAACTTTATACACTTTCTCAAGTGAGTCATTAATCCACAATTCCTGAAAGTACATATAATGTCGAAGAATTGAAAACATTCTTAGGTTCTTGAGTTTTATTAGGTATCACATTGATCAAAAACCTTCGAATGAATGTCCACTGTTTAACTAATGTTATTTTGAGAAAATAACCTTCGAATGAATGATCCCTGTTTAACTAGTGTTATTTCAGAACCTTACGTACTACAGAATGAAAATAAACTGTGGTTCTACATGTGTCACAATTACGAAAACTGTTCCGTAACTACGGGGTGCATTCAAGTTATGACACCTCCTATTTATTTTTTCAGGTCTGGTTACAGATAGAAACGTGCTGTTTTTTTTAAACACACGAGCACTCGTTGGCAATGCGTGACAGAGATGGCAACACCGCACGACATAGAGAACATTAGCGGCAGCGGCGAGAGTGATGACTGTTTTGGATACTTACATTAATCGTAAAATGGCCATGTTTTCATTACAAGAATAGTGTATAATCATTCGTTTTCTCCATTCATGGCTTCATCACGCGTCAATATTGCCTGACAACATGCCACAGGCGCAGCCTTGTGTTCGTCCGCCAACATTCGTGACACCTACCTGGAGGAAACTTTTCGCATTTTCAGGTCTTCATGCAGGATTGTGTGCACAGATCCCACGGAAATGCTAACTTTCGAGGCAATTTGTTCCACACTCATTCAGCAATCATCCAACACAACATTCTGCACTCGCCTGATCATGTCGTCAGACCGGCTTGTGCGAGACCGAGATTGTCTAATTTTGTTGTCGCACGACGTTCTGCCTTCTTTGAACTGTCGCACTCACGAACGCACATTAGGCACATCCTGACACCATCACCACATGTCTCACTCAACTGCCGATACATTTCAAGAAGGTGTTACACCACACAAATGGAGAAAACGAATGATTACATGCTGTTCTTGTAATGAAAACGTCTGTATTTTACGAGTATCTTAAGTATCCAAAACAGTCATTACTTTCGCCCCTGGCGCTAGAGTTCTGTGTGCCGTACGGTGCTGCCATGTCTGTCACGCATTGCCAACGAGTGGTCGTGTGTTTAAGAAAACAGCATGTTTCTATCTGTTACCAGACCTGAAAAAATAAATAGGAGGTGTTGAATGCACCTCGTATTTAAATATTAATTATACGTTTCCCCTTTATTTCTGCTCTATACGTATCCAGATAAAAGATGTATCTGCGTGCAGACATTGCAAATCATCTTGTATAGGACGTGAATATCTTCTTTTCTAAATATATTTATGTAAAGAGATAACATGTTTATTGTAACTTTGCTTTCTGGATTTTCGTAATTTAATATTTCAAAATACGTTACGACTATTTCATTGACCTATCGGCTTACACCTTCAAAGACGTTCGGTTGATATGTTGGTGAAACATTAGCAAGATATTTTAACGTAAAAGAAGTTACTATATGGAAAATCCTTGTGAAAAGTTTCGTTTAATTAACATGTTAATTTATAACACTTACTCAAATAAATCGAACGAAGTATAGATACTAATCCAATTCTGAAGTGCATAATTAATCGTAAGACCCATTTGTGCTATATTAGTGCTCACTGTTTCTCGAAGAATTCCATCGAATCGTTCATTTGTCCGAACGGATACATTGTACTGCACCTGAAAGAAACAATTTTTGACTCAGTATTTGCTGAGCTATAGATGCCTAAAAGTTCTAAATTCAATTCAATGACTCGGTATATCTACAGGGATAGAAAAAAATAAGGTTAAATATATGTTTATAGTTTGTACCTAAGAGAAAAAGTAACGTAACTCAAAATTAGGATCTTTCGCAGAAGTAAAAATCTGTACCTGATAGGTAACTAGTCGCAAGTCCAAGTTGAATATAAGAGAACGTACGATACTGAATATGCTTCAAATT
>JAGDQP010032697.1:0-21129 GCA_022664845.1 Lepisma saccharinum | reverse complement strand
CAGTACTTACACGCTGTACATTTGTCAATTGTTCCACGCGCCATTCAGCAGTCAACTATTCTCCAAACGATGCATCGTTCGCCACGTGTCGCTATTGTCGTCCTAGTCTTTTGTTCTATCTACGTGTGTGCGTCCCTCTTCTTCTACAGCAAGTTTACAGTATGAATATTGCAAAAAACTATATGAATATTAGTGTTGTGTACGTGTGTGTGTTTATTTTTCTACGGAACAAGTAAGCTGTAAGTATTCTCCTTACCTTTTATCATAAATTTAACATAAATTGCCCTTCCGTCTTTCATTTGTGTTAGTGACATATATATGTATGTATGTGTGTGTTTGTTTTTTTCAGCATAACTCTGGAACTCCTAGAGCAATTTCAACTAAACTTCGTGCACATATCACTTACAATCGAGAAACAAATACTGTGGGAATAAGACACCTCTAGGAGTAGGGTGGAAAGGGGGTGACATGTGAAAATAATCGAAAACGACCTATATTAGCGTTGAATTTATAGTTTTCGGAATCGTTTAGATGAATAGCGACACTCCCGATGCCGTTTAAGCCCAAGAGATGGAGGTGGAAAAGTGTGTAATGTAAAAATAATCGAAAGGACCGATATTAGTGTCAGATCCATAGTGGAGTCGCTGAGATAAATATTGACATTCCCGATACCGTTTAAGACCAAGTTCAGCCCCCATCGGTATGAGGGGATGAAAATTAAAATATCCAAAATGCCCGAGATTAGTGTCGAATGCATAGTTTTCGGGATCGCTAAGCTGATTGGTAACATTTCCGATGACAGGTAAGCCCAAGTTTAGTCGACATGTTTTATTGAGCCCGCACCAACGGACAGGCAAATCAGCTAATAATAATAATAATAAAGAAAATGTAATGAAAGAAAGCTGATAGAACAAGAGAAACAATATAGAATTAAAATTAGACGGAAAACAGCACAAGACATGAAGAAGAACTGGGGTACATGCAATTAAGACCAGGTTTATGGTTTTCCAAAACTTTGCCCTTTTCTTAACTGTTGCAGGTGAATCAGGATATTGAGAGGAAGGTTTCGTCGAAAGTACGGCCGTTACGTGAAGTTTGTTCGGGTATGGGGAGATGAGGTAGCCAAGATTTGAGGAAGTAACGATAGTTTATTATATTGATGGCTAGAGGTATCTGAGTTACTCCAACGTAGAAAATGGAACATAGGTTATAGCGTAGGAGGTAAATAAGGTTTGAGGAAATGTGTCAGAACGAATACATCTTGTGAGTGCGGATGTTCGAAGGTCTAACTGAGATTAAAGACAGAACAGGTTCTGCAGTGGGTGTGTTGCACTTACCAGGTTTTGCAGGAGGGGGCTGTATGGGTCTAGTTCTGGTTGGGATCTTGTTTAGATTCGGAAGTTTCCTCCGGTTAACTATTTGGGAGAATAAGGGAACAGCTTTTTCAGTCTCAGGTATTTATTTATTTTATTTTGCGAGATTTCCCCAACTACTGTAGGCTTAGTCTTGGAAAAAATACAAATAGACAACAGAGAGTGGTATTAAAAAAGGAAAGTGAGAGAGTTTGACTCTGTTTCCATTTTTAGAATACAGGGAGTCACGCGTTAGAATTAACCTGCAATCAGATGGCTCAAGGTTACTTTCTTGAGATAACATTACTTCTTTTTTTATTTACATAAATTAACCGTCATTATATGAATATTAAGGTAAAGTGAAGACTTCATATCAGTACGTTTTCTTCAACCGGTAGTCTAAGCTTTCTGAATGTGGTTAATACACTGTGATTAATATAGGAGGCACTTTTAGAAAGTAAGTACCTGTGCTATTGCAACTGTGTTGCTCTGCATATACGTGATATCCATGTCAGATTAGGTACAGTTACTTTCCCTTATCCACCGAAAAGTTTCTGACTGGAAAGCTGTTCGTAAACTTCGACAAAGTTAGACATAACTTAAGTCCCAGGCTCCGATTTCTACCTTTAAGGACATTACATTTAATTCAAGATACGTAATTGTGATATTACAATATAGTTCACAGAATCTTGTTCCTTGCTGTAAAGATGCTTCAACGTAATCATTACATCAAGTAATGGAAATTGTGTAGAATTATTATTGTTACTATTTCCTTATAGTATATATATTTTTAATAGGTACTTATTTTCTAAATGCTTCTCGTATATTATGCTGCAATGTGCAGGACCTTAATGTCTGTTAGGTATATAATTGAATCCCATGTTTTCTTTACTACACTGATGTATATTTTCTAATTTATTTTAGCATGGTCATAATTATGAAGGATTGGCTCAAAATGCTGGAATGCTACAGTTAGCAGTATACATGATTAGGTAAGTAAAATATTTATTCCAATGGGTGTTAGGTAAGTAACAGAACTTGTCATATCTTTGATTTGGATGGATGTTCTTCATAAAGCTACAAATATTTTCCCAGTAGTGAAGGCTACGATGGCACGTCTAAAGTAAGAGCCGCTAGCTTCGCAGTCATCGGAATTAAAATGGATATGCGTGGGTTGCTATTTTCAAGAGAGTATCTGTTCTATTCATGTATTGAATTTCACAACTTCTTTCCGTCGTATTAGGAAATGCTAAAAACTAATATCTGTAAGAAAAATATACAAAGTTGCTTTTTTCCCAACATAAGTATTCAGTATGTCCTGTGTTTTCCTATCCCTTAGCGTGTGATACTTGATAAGATGAACCACAAATAAAACAGAATAAGTGTACGATGCGCAATATCGGTTTTTTATATTGTATACCAAGAAGTTGAAGTAATAGCTTCGCAATTTGTGGTTTTTGCTTTATTACTGTTTTTAAAAACATGTGCAATCACGACATTACAATTTTAACTTTTTATGGTCTAGTAATTATTTAAAATTACTGTTTGACAGTCAAAACTTTGATATTATGTAAATTATTAGAATACGGAGATTTCTAACAAATATTCTATCGATAGAATAGTAACATTAAAAGATATATGTCTGATTACTTCACCACCAAGAGCTTAAATATGTCATATTCTGATTTGTTTTGTGTTATTAATAAAAGTGGAGAAAAGAAAAAGCTGGAAAACGAGCTGTGCGATTACTGCTTTAGCTTAAATCAATAATTAATAATTTTCTTTCTTAAGTGTCACAATAATATATTAAAATATGAAGAAACCACATTAAAAACTTCGTAAATAAGCATTGTGCATAAAAAGGTTGTGCATCTGAGATATTAAATAATGCGAGTTGAGGTAATACTGTACTTAGATTCATTCAAGTGATGCCTGATACTGGACATTAATTATTGGCGTTTCTAATGTATTCTTTTAACTCTTGTTTGCAAATTTAGTTTCATACATGTGCCCCTTCCGTCATACTTAAACAAGTTTCTCAAATAAAGGAATGCAAAGGAAGGGACTCTGCATTAATTCAAACAGTAATTTTAGAATTCACCTCATAAGAATGAAGGTAAAATGTAAGAAAATATCTCAGGATTTGCCATCAGCATTTACCAATGAAAATGTTTTGCGAAATAAAACAATGATAAGTGACGGTCAATTGGGATCAACATTTATTCAAAATGGTTTCCTCTTGCCGGGACACAGGCTCGTAAACGACGCGGCCAATCATCAATGGCAGCACGCACCACATTCATGTCTGTGTTAGCCACTGCTTTCACTATAGCAGTTTTCAAGCGGTCTAAAGTTATGTGAGGTTGAGAACACACCTTCTCCTCCAAATAGGACCAGATCTTATAGTCAAGGGGATTTAAATCTGGACTGGACGACGCCCATTCTTCGGTAGTGATGAACGCAATGTTGTTGCGACGAAACCACTCCTGAGTCGATTTCGCCTTGTGAGCTTGCTGTTGGAACACCCAAGGCTTATTTTTAACAGGGTGTTGCCAAGAGGTTCCACCACCTTGTCGAAAATGTCCTCCTGGTATACTTTGGCACCTGTTTTGACACCTTTTTGGCAAAAGTGGACTTCAGTGGGGCCCAGTACGACACACCCAGCCAAACCATCACTGATGCGGGGTGATGACCTCACTGGACTCGGGGAACTTGTTCACATGCTGCAGCACTGGTTGTAGCATACACTTTATCATTTTCTGGTGGTTGAGGTGTTTTTCAATAGGGAAATTTTCTCATCTGTAAACAAGATTTGTCGATGCTTGTTATCCGCGTACTGCTGCAGGAGCAACTTTGAGCTGTCACGTCGCATTCTCATCAAGCGCTGATTTAACCGATGGCCTGTCCTTCTGCGATAGGCATGCAGTCCTAGGTCTTCATTGATGATCGCGATATGTTCATTTGCAGGGCCTTGAGTTTCTGCTTACCGATCGGATTTCGGGCGATTCGTACCTTCACTGCCTTAACGACAGCTGGTGTCCTAACCGAGCGAGGTCTACTAGTGCGAGGCTTATCCTCGATAGACGATGTTCCATTATATCGCTTTATGATGCGATAAACAAATTTTTGTATAATGTTCAGTTTCCGCAGTAACTTAAAGATAGTCGTCGGAGGGTGTCCGCACTTGTGTAAGGCCAGGACTGCGATCCTCTTTCTTTCCCCATTCCATCTTCAATCTGCAAGAAACAAAGGAAAACAATGGTGGTGTAAGTTCAGCCAACATTACCGTTTTACATCAATGCTAGGTTATTTTCATACCTCATTCCTAAATACTGGAATTTTTCGTACAAGTTTGGGACAGAACTTATGACCCGACTAGGTAGACATAAGAAAACAAAATAGATGTGATATTAAGTTAACTTCCTTTTACAAAGTTTCATAAAGATAATTTTGGGAAGGTAAAAATCAGGATGGTTAGTCACTAAGTGATAAAGTGTGGGAAGTCTGATTAAGAATGGTTTCTTTTCTAGAGATAACCTTGAAGTTCTGATGTAGTCATTACATCTGGTATTAGCTCTCGGAACACGTAACTGAAACAAGGAAAGATCATCATTTGTGCGGATATTACCATAAATCTAAGATCGGAAAGTCTACGGTGAGTAGGGAGGTCATTTAGGTGAACGTAGGAAAGATTGTCAGTTTTGGATAGGTCGGATACGGAAGGACATCAGTTACTTAATATAGGTATGAAGAAATTCATTATTTTATCCAGCCCTAAGAGATTAGTCACTTGTCATGTACCAGACAAGAGAGGCATAATGAACAATCGGCAAAACACAGCTTAGGAAATACGTTCTAAGTGCAAGGGTCTTAGTAATATCAGTGAACCGATGTATCAGACCTAGGCTTTTCATAGATGATGTAGCCATTGTGATTAAAAAAAGTTAAATTCCTGTCAAACACAACGCCAAGATCTTAATAATGTTGAACCAGGTATGATCTGGTTGCGTACTTGGTAGGATGTCGTGACATGGTATTTGTTTTTCAAGTTAATCCAATAGCTGCAGATTTTGAGGGGTTGAGATTAAGTTGCTAATCGGTACAACAGTTTTCTAAGTGTGTTAAATTATTTTGCAGAGTAATAATGTCTGTAGGAGATGATAAGTTGTGAAAATTTTTTGCAGTCATCGGCATAGAGAAGAATGGTGCGGTTATCGATAAGGCAGTCACAAATGTCATCCATGTACAGCGCAAAGCACGCCAAAAAGAACCGGAAGCCAACTTGAGTTGGACTCAGATTTGTTAACTCTCTGTCCTCTATTGCATAAATACGAGGAAAGTAGATCTTCAAGGAACCATGAATATTGAATCGTTTTACTAATAAAGAACGTGTGATTCATTAAATCTAGAGCTTCGGAGAAATTTAAGTAAATGACATCAAGTTCGTTTTTGCATTTTAAAGTACTAATAGCAGTGGCGTGGAGAACTGCAAGGTTTGTCTCACACGAGGCCCCTAGAATACACCCATGTTAATGGAAAGAGAGATGGAAAAGAACATGCGCTAAAATATGTTTTGGCATTGCTTTCTCACAGATTATCGACAAAACAGGAAGAAGAGAAATTGGCCTGTATGAGGTAACTAATGACTTGGGTCCTTTTTTGTGAGTAGGTACAACATTGACTTTTTTTTCCCCCCAAGAATCTTGGAATTCAGCAAAGCACTTATTGAAAATTGTAGTAACAGGGAAGCTTAAGACAAAAGCCAGTTTCTTTAAGAATATAGGAGAAACCTTGTAGAGGAGAGAGGCTTTAGTAAGGGACAATGAAGATAAGAGGGAGGTAACTTCCGTGTCATTTGTTTCAATTCTAGTTAAGAATACGGTATAACAGTCTTAGTTTGTGAGAGAGATGTAAGGGTGAAAGTAGAAAAATTACTATGAAAGTAAGAGTTAAATAGCGCCTGCTCTTAATGCCTAATGTGTTAATGCTAAATAGCGCCTGTTCTTGTCCCCTGTGGCAAGTGTATCGTTAAGCTGAGTAACAGTCAGAATATGATCATGTTTGCGACGAGATAAGAGACTAAGATTTCTTTTGATTTGAAGTGACGTAAGTAGACATATATTGGATGTATTGTTTTTAGTCTCTTTGCAGCAACTGTTTGGAATATTTTCGCAAAAAGAAGGTGAAGGTGTTGTAGGTGTGTGGATTAGGATATTGCTTTCAGAGAACCCTGGCATTTTGTTCTTTTGTTTCATTGCTAAACCATACTGAAAATTTAGTAGATTTTGCACTTTCGTCGGTACAAGATCTTTTATTAACGCTAACAAGCAGTCCTCAAAAGGTTATACTTACTTCTTCAAGGAATAAGGAATCAAGCTTAGAAAGCCGCAGAAGATGAATAACTTTTTCAATTTTCCCCCACTTCACTTTTCTCCATAGCTAAACTGTCTTACTCATGGAATGCTGCCTCGAGCGTTTTTCAAAGAAAATCTGCATGCTCTGAATTCTGGTCAGATTTGACAAGTTCTTTACTTTGATTAATCTTTAACGTCTCAGGAAAACACAAAGTAGTTTCATTCTTCCTGGTAGGAAAATTATTAAGCCCTGTATGAAAAAAAAGAGCATTTATGGTCATAGAGAAATTAAAATCACATACATATATAAACTGCTGAATACAAAGTATCCTTCATAGACTGAGGATACAGATTCTATCTGCAAACAACGATCAATATAAACTGCATAATTGAAATGCTTATTCCAAACGAAGATATTACTGAGAAAAGGAAAGTTCCAACGCCCCTACATTTCACAGCAGTACATTAAAGGTAAAATTGTCTTAAAAGTTTCTGCTGAAAAATAACCTATTGTAGTATCTTTCATAGAAGTAACAGTGAACCTTGTAGCGCCATCTACGAACTTGTTATACATTGCTAATTTGTATATAAATATGAAGTAAAGTTCAGTGTATATATCTTCGAGTACTTAAAGTGTGCCAATTAAACGTAGGTTACAGAATATCAGCCAAAATAATAATTGTTTGTACTATAATGAAGACGAAGAAATGAAGAGTTCCTTGTGTAAACGCAGTAAGTACTGTGTTATGGTCGTAAGATATATTATTACCTCACAAGTATACAAAATCCTGATTAAAATAATTGGGTTTAAGTTTACCAATTTGGTATTAATATGATGTATTTTATGTGAGTGAACTACAAAAAAAAGTGTGTTTATGTGGGCGCCTTCAAATTACTCATGGATTTTTCTTTCTTCTTCACAGGAAAAGTGGAGTTAAAGGCCTGTACAAAGGAATGGAAGCTAAAATTCTGCAAACGGTGTTAACAACGGCACTTATGTTCATGGCATATGAGAAAATTGCTGCATTTGTTTTGCAAATAATGTTGTCTCAGAAGATACAAGCAAGAAAGGTGTAATAGTTAATACGTATTATATTGGGCATAATATATATATGACGAGTAAATTTAGCTGTGATACATAATCCTAACGTTTAGTAATACAAGCAAGTTTGCTGTCAACCTGCATTATATAACTGGAGGCCTGTCTTTATAGTTCTCGGAAATGTGAATCCCAAAAATGAATCTACAGTTAACTATATTGATATGATATTGTACATCGATGGTACTTCGATACTTAGAGGAATCTACCTCGATAGAAAGTGCCGACGAAAAATTTCAATATATTTTGATTCCTTTCATAATGTTTTTAAATGCAATTCGTGTGCAAACTTTAAAAAAGACAGAAGAGAAAATGTCAAAAAATGTGATAAACATATATCTTTACCCAAAAGTATTTTACGACGTAGTTGACTTCGTCGCTCTTTGCTACAACCTAAAACCAATAATTTGCTGTCTAAACGATCCTCTTGGATGTAATTCTTAACCACTCATTATATTAATATTTTCACACATGATTTAGCATGTCAAAAATCAGAATAAGGTATCTAAATTAGATTCAAGTTCGTTGAATACTTAAAGTAAGACAAGCATTTACCTATTAGGATCCATATCTGTTTATTTAAACAAAATTGTCTGAATGATAGGTCTGCTATCTGAAAAGGCAAGAGACACTGAACTGTATCTCTCATCAGAAATATCGTCACCAACAACAGCTCAAATTACAGGCAGTTTCATTAGATATATAATTATTAGTTGATTTTGATGGCATTAAAAAAATTGAAAACACTGTACGTAAAGTTTTTCTTAAATAAATTATTATTGTGAAAAAATAATACGTACATATATAAATGTTAATCCTTAATTTTTTCCGTTACCAAGAGGACAATAAGGATTAAAATTTACATAGGTACGTATTAGTTTTAGATAATGTTTGTCCTCCGTACGTAAAACATGTCATTATTTACTATTTTCAGATTATCTTGTAAAACGAATGCCACTTTACATTCCTAAGATAAAAGAACGAATATAGTATAAAAAAATACGAACCTTAAATACTAATTGTTGTTGGCCGCAGAAGTGACAGTTTTCGGTTAAAAGGACAATTACAGCTAGCATCTAAGGAACGTATTTTTGATAAATAATACTACTACAGTTGTGCCATTTTTTAAATTAAAATTGTGTTTCTATAGGAATAATACTATATGTATTTAACCCCATAACATTAATAAGAATCACTTAATTGTAATATTTCTGGACTACTAAAGTCAATGTACCAAAGTACCGGTACTTGCATGAATTCGTTCACGTAATTTGGGTTAAGCATATTAATAGTTAATATATACAAGAGTGAAAGTTAAGTTTGAAATACTCAGTAGCACGATCGTGACAATCCATGAACTACTCTCCAACAAAAGATAAACCTATTATAAAAACTTATTTTTCACCTTGCTTTCTATTGTTGCTTTAATCGTAGAGAAAACGATAGATAATTTGTTCAACCGATCGTAGATTTAGAGGTATCATTTATAGCTGAATTCTTTAGGCAGTCAGAAAAGGGATCCTTAAGAATGTTCTTTGCAATTAGCAGTTATTATTTTGTGACGAAAAGTAACACGAACAGACCACCCTTTTTTAACCTCTTGAATTATCCAAGTTAACGGAGTCTGGAAAATCAGGGCAAAGTCTAGTGGATGATACGTTAAACTAACCGTACGTGATTTGCCTGCATGTGAATAATTATTTGTCGATATATCTTTTAAAAACTTCATTTTAACTTACACAGTGTCGTATTTTGTCTTTAAGTTAATATTACGCGTGATCATATAAACGAACGAAAATAAGCTCTTTGTCACATTTCTTTGATGGCCAAAGTAAGAAGCCACATCAGTTACTACATGGTTTATTATATTTCCTTATGCTTCTCAGTTGAAAAGCTAGTGTGATCAGCGGGTGATGAGTAGATATTCTTGCTTACGAATCGACACTGTGAAATGGAACGGGATCTTGGTGTACCAGGCTAGTACTCAAATACGAACTACAACAGAGCCTTTTCCTTTCCCATAGCTAAATTTTTCGCTTGGTGCGCCACTGTTCTAGTGTATCTTCCCTCGTGTGCACCTCGTCATTTAGTGTCAGTGCTTTTACCGTTATTTCAGCGTGATGTCTTACGCTCACTGGTGTTTGCTGATGGTATTTCTTCCATTGCCAATACCAGCAATTGTTTGTTTAGCCTGTGCCTTCCAACAAGAATATCCCATCTTCGTGACTGAATAGATAGCAGCTGTCGTTGCTGTTGTGAGATGTTACCCGAACTCAGTCAAAATAAAGTCAGATAATGAAGCTGTAAGTTCAAACCAAATTTTGTCATGTGAATAGTTTGTAGTCGAATATATTCTTCACTTACATACGATGTGGTCCTCTAACTGAGATGAAGATACTTAATAATAATTATATGAAGTTCTTTTCAATCTCATACTTGAGATTATTCAATTAGAGATTATTTACATACAGAATATTCTACAATTTTAGTTCTCTGTACGCAAGAAAATGGAAGTACCTTGTTGTCTGTTGCCTCTTTCGTATATTTTCACTTGTGTAACTATATTATTTGTCTTGTAATCTGTGAAATCAATAAAGCTTGCTTTTGAAACTATTTGTAACAGAGTTATTTGTCAGTGTAAGTTGTAAAAACAATAAAACCGATTAAACCTTCGCATTCGGCTTTCGGCATTCCTCCGACACCAAATAATTCACTACTTAGTTTCAACAGTGACCGTAAAGCCAGACAGCTCGGGATTATTATAAAGGCTCGACCTTCCTCGAAACCATTAGTTGAAAGTATGAAGTTATGCTAAAGGCGAATCGCGCGGGAATCCTCATCGACTTTATAGTTGTTAATGGTTACAGAATAAATATCATAATCTTAAAAGTCAGAGTATATAAAATGAGCAAAAGGCAACAAGTAATTTACATGAAAAACTCTGCATTTAAAACAGTACACTACAGCTTTATTATCTGACATGTTGTCTTGATTTGGTTCTGGTGACAGCAGCGGCCACTAGTATCTATTCGGTCAAAGATGGGATATTCTTGTTGCAATGCACAGACCAACAAAACACTGCTGTTGGTATCAGTAATGACAATGAAAGGAGAAATGGAGGAAACACAGCATGAAACAATGGTAAAAGCATTGACATTATATGACGAATTTCCCAGGTATCCAGACAGGGAACACTTGATCTAACACTGGTGAGCGGGAACGTTGGGGAAGTTTAAATCCTTAGACGTGAGACAGACTTAGGTTTGGAGGCAATGGAGCTCAGAAACATAAGGTTATTCAAATACTAGCTGATAATTTTGTGTATAAACTAGCTGAGTTCGCTCCTCTACAGAGTTGATTACAAACTAGTAAATAAGTTTATCTCCATAATAGTACGATAATGTGGGTTGCATAATATCCACCTTTGATATTGAACAACAGAAAGACGTCCATAATTACAGTCGAGTTCCAAAATGAAATTACAAAAACCTAACCAGATGTACGTTTATCAGCATGCCAGAAATTAGCTTTGGTGTAGCAGGTTTTTCGTGATGCGGAAAATGCCGAAAAGTTTCTAGTTTCATTTTTATTTATAGACATTCTATATCTCTAATTTCAAAAGAACATAGCGCCCACCAACAAGAAAATGAGAGCAGTTGTTGGACACGTCGTGATGTTTTAGCTATGCGTCATATATACTGACGCCAATTTTTCCTTTTTCGTCCGCGGATTAAGTAAGTAGCGCGGAAAGCGTTGTCCTCATAGCCTACGTGACCAGCAGCTGAAAACCCTTGAGGGTTTTCTCCGTGTTGTTGCTGCCGCGGATTAGTTCCGCTTAGCCATGGTAAAACTCAGAAAAGAGAGAGGGAGGAAAATGGCAACATCATAACTGCCCCTTTACCGCATCAACCAGAGTCCAAACTCTCGGAAAGAAGGCATTAGTAATATGGGGGTTAATGTTTGAATATATGATTGTAATAGGCAAGACAAAGTTTGGTATCTCCTTACGATTAACTCAAATAGAATTGAAAGCTCAGTTTATTGAGATTCAGCAAATTGTAGCAATACAAAAGAAAGGCAGGTATAAACTCCTATGTTAATAAGTAGTATTGTGTACATATCTTCGACTGATAGTTGTGAAATTTTAAAAATATGCATTTTGCCGTTTCTTTCCGAACAAGTTACCTTAAAGAAAAGCTAAAATGTTGCAATTAAAGCTGGGAATAATGACTTCTATATAGTTTATTACGAGGTAGCTACCCGACACGTGTCTGTTAAGAACCAATTAAATTGATTGATTGATACATAAAATGAGTATGCCACGCAGGAAATATGACAAAAAAAATTTGGTTTTTCAACTCTTATAAAAATGTGGGATAGCAAACAGTTATTAAATGGAAAACATCTAAAAGAGACTAAATATTCGTGTGTTTGAAGTTAGAAAAACGAAAGAAATTAGAAAACTTGCAAAAGCTTTTTGCCTAGATACATTAAGTGAAGCTGTTACAGGTCCATTCTTGCCGTGCATTTTCAATATGGTACGGGAATTTAAATACGAAAGTATATGAGGTCGTATGAAGTAGTGTTAGTTCTTGTATCGACCCATCTTATATGTAAGAAACTTTTTCTAGTTTCGTACATTTGTTATTTTCTGACTTTGTTTTTGTTGTTTTCTGACATTTTTGTACCTCTACCTATTTTGTTGACTCTGTAATAAAGCAAGAATATCATATTTAAGATAAATTGTTAATTTTGTTGTATTGTTTTCATTGTTGTTGTTGTTGTTATTATTAAATGATTGGATATTTGTAAACAGATGTTTTCCAGGCAGTATATGTACTTTCTATAAATCACAATTTGATATTTTCTTATAATAATAAATGCATTTAAGGGTTCTTATTTGTTGTTTTCATGTGCATTTATAATTATTAGATCAGTTACCATACACTCATCGTTCACTTTATCTTACACTTATGCACATATATTGTAGAGCAAATTTCAGTACAAGTAGGATCCCAGGTAACGTAATTTGGTAAAGTCTCAACCCAAACCACCCTTATAATTAGCATAAAGAGCCAAGCATGCATTTATCCATCTCGTACTAAGGACCATCAGGGAGGAAATGAACCAGAAATACAAGAAGAAGAAGAAGAAAACTATTTAATCATTGCTCATAGCAACATTCGGGTAGCAAAGCAAGAATTGGAAATATTGTTAATTTGTCATTTTTCGAAGGCAAAATGAAGGACAAGGTTAAACCATCTACTATTTCATGTTTATGATTCAGTAATGTTGCAAACGCATATTCAATTGAGTAATGACAAGATTTATCCCCAAACACTAGCAGAATTATCAATAATTTAAAGACCCAGTAGAATAGGAGATGCGGAGTAATGTTTCTGCAACGCAGAACTATTTCAGTTTTCATGTAATTTTTCAAATCCGATGATCAAATATTGCAACCCACCAAAATTAAGTACACCATCATCGAAGAAACGGAAGCTGAATCGTATACACAACAAGGGCAAAAGTAGCTCACAAATAATCAAAGTTCAGCTCAATCCCGGATTTACTAAAATCATAAAACATCAATCGAGACCCAGTTATGATCAGTCGAACTAGTGGAGAACAGCTTGAGAGAAGTAGTGATCATTCGTCGTTAGTGCGATAGTCTCGTGATTAGCAAAGACCCTTGCTTCTGCATTTAAATTAGAACAAGAGGATGTAAGTTTCAATGAAGTAAATCATAGAAAAATGCTGGGAAAACATCATCACAAAATACCATCTCTTCGTAGATTTTCGCAACGCGTACGACTGCATCACAAGGGAAGAACTTTGGAAAGCCCTAACGGAACTTGGAATCCCATGCAAACTAATACGTCTATCCCGAATCGCAACTACGGATTCATGTGCCACAGTCAAGATTGGAAGTCACATATCCCAGAAGTTCCCGGTACAGAAAGGAGTTCGACAAGGAGACGGGTTGGCCTCAATGTTATTTAACCTAGCGTTGGAAACAGCAATAAGAAGAGCCAAACTAAGAAGGACGGATAATAGTGAATAATACCTACCAGATTTTGGGTTACGCTGACGACATCGATATTATCGGAAGTCTAAAGGCGGTAAAAGAAGCTTTCACCAGTCTAGCAGAAGAAGCTATGAAGTTGGGATTAATTGTTAATGAAGATAAATCAAAGGTAATGGTAATATCCAAAAACCAAGGCATAGGAAGAAGAATTGGTCCAAAAGTCGCCAGAACTTCGAAGTAGTGAACGAATTCTCATATTTAGTATCTATCATAACAGATGGAAATAATACAACAGCGGAAATTAAACACAGAATACAAACTGCCAACAGAGCATACTTCTCACTATTGCCCAAACTCCGATCAAGAGACATAACGAAAATGACAAAACTCTTAATATATAAAACACTAATAAGGCCTTTAGTGACGTACGCCTGTGAATTCTGGATACTCCGAGAACATGACAAACAACTACTGGGCAATTTTGAAAGGAAAATACTCCGGAAGATCTTCGGTCCAACAAGAATGGAAAATGGGCAACGCAGAATAAAATACAATCATGAACTGTACAACCTGCTCAAAGTCGAAGACTTAGTCTCATGTAAAGATAACCAGACTTCGCTGGCTTGGCCACTTAGCTAGAATGGATTAAGATAGGATTGCAAAACAAATTTTTAAAAGCCAAGTTGAAGGGAAACGCACAAGAGGTAGACCGAGAAATCAATGGTGGGACGCAGTAAAGGAAGATTTGAAACAGGCAGAGATAAAAAAATTGGACAGTGATGGGCCGTCCGCACTGGAGGCGACTTTTCAAGGAGGCTAAGGCTCGACTACGAGCTGTCACGCCGTAGGTAAGGTAAGGATGTAAGTTTGTTTCGGGAGTGTTCCGCAGTTTAGCTAAAGACCAGTTATCGTCAAGAAGAACGGTTTCGGAGTCAGAAAATCTTCTGAGTGTCAAACATAACTTATGTGACCGAGCAGTGCGATATATTGAAAAATCCATTTGTTCATCAGACAATTCCAAGACCACCTATGCCAGAACACAGGGTATACGAGTAACCTTAGTCAATCGTTAGAGACCTGAGTTCGAATCTAGCGGTGGACAAAAGTGACGACGAGTGGCCGACCTCCCATGCATTCGGCAGTAACTTCGAACCAGAGATTATTCCAGCCTTCGCCAAAAAGCCAGTGAGGGACTTCCAGCCAGAGTCAGTGATTCTGCCAGAACCTGATCATTGAACTCTGGGCCTTCCATGAACTTCGGAGTGTGTACAGGTAAAACTTTGGTAAACTTTATTTTATATGGGCCAGTCTAGTAACTGTTGACTTCAGCCCGTCACGTTCGAGTTAAAAGACACTATGCTCCTGCCGGGACCTTCGAGTCTTGGCCGAACGCTTTAGACCGCACGGCTATTGTGTGCAGGTATGTGTTCGGATTCCTAAAGTAATCAAGTGATTAAGTACTAGTACTCAAGTTATACTCACGTCCCGTACCAGTTTTAATAGTTCGCCTTCCAAAACTCAATTATCCCAATAAGTGGAATATACAGGTATGTTTACGTGTTGGCTGTGCTAGAATTAGAATGTACCCTCTCGCAGCAAGAATAGCAAACAGCAAATTGATATCACCCCAGAAGTTATAAAGTAAGTATTCAACAAGTGTGCATTTAGTGTTCAAACTTAACGTTACAACTTTGTGTACACGTTACCACTTTACGTGCAAAACATCAGCACCTCATTTGAACGCTTTAGGCAGCCCTGACGATAAATACACATGATGCAAACGTCAGTCAAGGAAAAAAAACCACTCACATTTGTACGGGCTCTTTCATAATAAAGATAAAATTAATTTTATGGGCGGTAACAGCACTATGGCTTACGCCCGTCCCGACGGGCTCTTTCATGTTTTACTAACCAGTCTTTTCTCCCGTGACCTGTTATCACATTTCTGAGGAAAAGAATTGTATTCGTGTATGACAAACAATTCTAACCGCCGTAATTTTGAAGAATTTTTTTCTTCGTACAATTTACATGTGACTCGTTGCAAAGCAAAGCAATTGCCTGAGTTTAAGGTACTCGACGGTTTATCATTTTATAAAGGTAAAACCAAGAAATCAAGTATATCTAGTCCACCCCCACCACCGGAGCCTAATGCATTTCTGGAAGCTCAAGTAACTTTCACAAAATCGCCAAAATTCTCTGGAATTAATCCCGCACGCATTGATTAATTTTTTCAACAATATGGCATGTTTGCCACGGCATACAAATAAACGGACCAAAAGAAACGTGATATTCTCTCTGACCACAGCTTTAGATTTATATTATTTGTTGCAAATTGATCTGACATTTCAAAACAAAACTTTCGATCAAATCAAAATCGAGCTAGAAAATGCATTTCGAAGTATTACTTCCCCGTATCAAGTTCAAGAAATCATCCGCAATCGGAAGCAAACGTTTTTAGAAAGTCCTTATAACTATGTTATATTTCACGGGCAATTAATACATTCATTACTGTCCGATTTAGAAGAAAAACAAGTTGTTCCACATATCATCAAGGGACTCAAGTCAAACGTATTAGAAGATATCGCAAACAGTCACAGTGGACACTTTTTCGGAGCTCATCTCCACGTTACATGCCGTGGATCAAAAGCGCTTTTCCGTAGAACAACGCAGGCGGGAAGAAACACGAGAACTACAGCAGATGGGATCGAATCCACAGCAGCAGTATCCTACTACCTATACAACCACTCAAGAGCAGTCCTGTTGCTGACTGGGGTAGCCGTGCGTTCTAAGGCGTTAGGCCAACGACTCGAAGGTCCCGGGTTCGAGTCCCGGCAGGGGCATGGGTGTCTTTTTAACTCGAACGTGACGGATAATCGTGATGGGCCGAAGTCAACAGTTACTAGACTGGCCCATATAAAATAATAAGTTTAAAGCAATCCTATTCGCCTTACCCAACTCTCCCCTACGGAAATCAAGCATACAGTCAGCCACTGCAAATGTACTCCCCAGCCCGCATTTCAAGACGGACCGAATGCATATAAGACAGCTCAAGCAGGAAGTAATTAAATTGAAGGAAGCTTTAGTCCAGCAGCCGCCATCTTCCCGCGCACAGCCTCAGCAACATCAACAGAACGAAGTGGAGAAATATTGCTCTCAGGTCCAATTTAGTAATGCAAGTACAAGATTCAGCCCGTGCTTCCATTAAAAGGGACAACATTTCGGGACAGCAGGCCCGTTTCCCGAACAATTTCCCAGGCAGCAGCAACAACAACAATAGCAGAAGAAATCCTACATATGACAGCACAGTACTCCTCAGTTCCAGGGACACCGGAAGGACTGTAGGAGTGGTTCCGGGAATAAATACAACGGAAACAGGAACAAGAATTATAGAACATAAGGAGAACCTATCATTTGCCGCCGGTGTTCTCAGGAAAACCATTATGCACGTGACTGCCGAGTTTCCAATAACACAAATGGTCTCCGGTAAACTAATTTTAAACTAGAATTAACGCAGGTGACAGGAGGCCTCTTGCAGGTTTAAACAGATTTAATAAAACAGGCTATTTCGTCAGGGCACAAATTGGTCAAAATCGGTGCAAACCTCTCTTAGATTGTGGATCTCAATTTTCGATGAACGTTATTATCACCGTCAGTGAAACGAATAAAGCAATTTAGTATTCTAAAAGGAATAAATGGAGAATGATTAATTTGTAAAGAAATAGCAACGCTAGATATTTTCATAGGAAATCAACCATTTCGGCATACACTTACGATAGTTCAATCAAAACAGCAACCCTCAATTCTTTTAGGCGCAGATTTTATTGATAAACATGTGTTTCAGTGGTCTCAGACAGTTCTCTTACGTTAAATTACAATGATCTGCATTTTTCAACTTTTGTTCTGTTTTCAGATGAGTCTAAACGGATTTGTTCCGCTAAGCTCAAAAATTGCCTTCAAAAATTTGTATCATCACAGGTTTTTGCACAAATCACGAAAATGGGAAAAATCAATGTGTTTTTTTAATATAAAACAATACAAGAAATAAGCAATTGACGTACAACATTGGGTAAGTCGGTCAGTGGTATTCTTCATTATGCAGTCTCCTCCATTCTCCACTCATCTCGTCCCGTATATATCTATCTTTCTCAAAATCTTATTTTCAAACACTCGTAATTTATGTTAATCTGCTAGGGTCGTACTTCAGTTTTCGCAATAGTAGAGTATTACCGGCAGAATAACAGTTCTGTATATTTCAACTTCTTTTAAATTAATGGCGAGGTTAGAAGTTTCTGGACTGAATAGAAGCATGTGTAACCTATTTTTTATTTCTTCCGTGCATGATCTCGTTTTTGCTTCTTACGTATGCTCCTAAGTATTTAAATCTTTACTTTCTCCATGTTCTCATTCATAATTGGTATGTATTTATTTCCTTCATTCCCAATGTCACGGTCCATTATCATGTATTTTATCAATGTTTACCTGTAGACCATCGCAAGCTTCTACTAAGACATCGGTGTTACTTTGTAATGCATCTATATCGTCCCTTCTTAATCCTATCGTGAGGACAACTATATCTATATGGCTGGAAAATAATTTATAAATTCCTATCTTTTGAAATTTCATAACGTAACTAACAATCGGTCGTACTCACTCGTACATATTAATGTTTCCAAGTTTTTCTAGATAGTTTGGAAGACACATGGATGTTATATTCTCTTTATATTATTCTTATTGATATTTTAAAGGAGTACTGTGCATAAGGGCTGTTTTCTGCCCCTCAGCCGATTCTAATGAAATTTTGTGTGTAATAACAAGATTATAGAGTTCTAATAAGCCAAATCCTATGTGCAGTTGTCATGAAAAGCGCGTCCAAAAATGACCACTTCCGGAGTGTTGCTAAAAATAAACTGTGGTATCTCAATAATGGCGTAAGCTATAAAATCTAAATTTCATATGGAAAGTACTAATTAATATAATGAGCATGTTACAATGTAAACCGAAAGACCATATCTTTTACCGCCTTGGAGATAAAAATTCGTTTTCTTATGTAAACGTTCAATTTTACTTATAAAAAATGCACTTTTCCCAGGAAACTTATTTAACCATCAGCCCCCACTAGTTACAAAACGATACCTCGCTCAAATAATCTCCATGTAATGTAGAACACATTGAAAAATCAATTTGTAACTCATAGGGGCTGGTTAGAAGAAACATTTTATACTCCAAATGAGTACCTCACGTCGAAGTACGCTATATGTTTGACTTTCAGCTAAATAAACTACCACTACCAAACCATATTTTGTGTAACAAGTACGGATATTATGAACATATTATAATAAAAAAATATCGTTGATAACTTCAGGCGTATACGAAATAGAAAATATTTGCTGCTTATCTCGCTGACTAGGAATACGGACGCTAATATAGCGTTACACATGCTTAAAAACAACATCGAAAAAATGCGAACATGGTTTCAAGACTAAGACAATTTCGTTGTCGACAGAGGCTTCCGAGATTCCTCCATCTTATACCTGACTTAGGTTTCCAGTCAGAAATCCACGAGTTTCCGAATTGAATTGAAATTTATTTGTGGCCTTTAAGGCTAAGGCCGGGATAGGATTCGGGAAGGCGTCGGCCAGGACCTATGTTGAAGGTGCCATCCCGGCATTTGCATGGTGTGACAGGGAAAACCCTGTCATGATGGCCGACCACTGGGATCAAACCCACGACCTCCCGAATGCTACACCAACGCTCCTTCTGGAAATATAAGTCAGATAGAAGATGAAGTGAATCCCGGAATCCTCTGTCGACAGCGAAATTGTCTTCCTCTTGAAGCCATGCTTGCATTTCTTCGATGTTGTTTTTAAGCATGTGTGCCGCTATTTTAACGCCAGTGTTCCTAGAGTTTAGCGAGAAGGCAGAAAATATTTTCTATTTCAAACAGGACTGAAGTTATCAACTAGAATTTTTTACTGTGATTTGTTCATAATATCCATACTTGTCACACAAAATGTAGTTTGGTTATGGTAGTTTATTATTAGCTAAATTTCAAACATATAGCCTACTTCGACGTGAGGTACTCATCTTTAGAGTATAAAATGTTTCTTATAACCACCAGCTCCATGAGTTACAAATAGATTTTTTAATACGTTCTTCTACATTACATCGAAATTATTGGAGCGAGGTATCGTTTTGTAAGTAGTGGGGGCTGATGGTTAAACAATACAGTTTCCTGGAAAATGTTCATTTTTTTAATAAATAAAATTGAACGTTTACATAAGAATACTAATTTTTATCTCCAACCAAAGCGGTTGAAGATATAGCATTTTAGTTTACACTGTGACATGCTCATTACATTCGTACTTTTAACACGAAATTTGGATTTTATAGCTTACGCCATTCTTGAGATATCACAATTTATTTTGAACAACACTATAAAAATTAAAATTCTGAAATACCCATCTTTAGAGTATAAAGTGTTTCTTTTAACCATCAGCCCCCATGAGTTACAAAATGTTTTTTGAATGTTTTTCTACATTACATGGAGATTATTTGAGCGAAGTATCGCTTTCTGCGAACTAGTGGGGGCTGATGCTCAAACAATACAATTTCCTAGGAAAAGTGCATTTTTTATAAGTAAAATTGAACGTTTACATAAGAAAACTAATTTTTATCTCCAAAGTGGTAAATATATAGCAGTTTAGTTTACACTGTGACATGTGCACTACATTAGTACTTTCCACACGAAATTTGGATTTGATAGCTTACGCTATTCTTGAGATATCACAATTTATTTTTAGCAACATTATTGCTTTAGGTAACTGTGTTATCAGGTTTCTGATATTTTAGCATCTTCGAGTTTTGGGAACTCTGTTCGCGTTGGTTTGCCTTTTGTTTTAGTAGTGGTTACTATAAACATATGTTAGGAAGGGACCGCGACAAAGTGTCTCTCCGACAAACTGTCTCTCTTCATTTGGTTCGTAGCCGACAAAGTGTCTCTACGACAAACTGTCTCTCTTCTCATTTGGTTCATTGGCGACAAAGTGTCTCTACGACAAACTGTATCGCATTCCTGAGGAGGGACACTTTGACGGGGACAAACACGACAAACTGTCTCTCTTCTCATTTGGTTCATCGGCGACAAAGTATCTCTACGACAAACTGTATCGCATTCCTGAGGAGAGACACTTTGACGGAGTCGAACACGACAAACTGTCTCTCTTCCTCAATTTGGTTCATCGGCGACAAGGTCTATTCCCACCAAGTATGTTTTTCTTTTATTTACTTTCAGGATGA
>JAGDQP010032696.1:2240-15020 GCA_022664845.1 Lepisma saccharinum | reverse complement strand
CTTAAGTTAACCAAACTCTCTCTCTGGTATATGATTATAGTTCTCTTTGTACAAGCAGTTTAGTGATTAAACTGTGTCATTTTTCTCATCATGGTCTACAAGAAAATTAAAATAATTTTAATCAAACTAAAATTTGTTAAGGCTACCATCTGTTGACGTCTTAGTACGGTATAATCTGTAATAATAAATACTGACTAGAATGCTCAATGATAGGTACATTTAGAATGCTTGTGTCAAGTTGGCGTTTGGCTCAGGCACCGTTAAAGAAAATAATTATTATGTTGGCATTCGTTAGTTCCACATTGTAATGTTTGTGGTTAGTCTTGAGACCCGGTCTACATATTTTTATTGGCCAGTCTAGTAACTTTGGACTTTGGTCCATCACGATTCGCCCTTTAGCCATTAAAATCACACACATGCCTCTATCGGGACCTTCGAGTCGTTGGCCTACCGCCGTAGACCGCACGGCTACCCGGCCGGCGGTTAGTACTCATGTTGGAAGTATACATTTATATTTATGAACACATTTGATGTCAGGCTATGTAGGATGCTATTTTTCCTGCAATAATAGAAATTCCGAAAGTGGAATTGCTTAGTGACAATCTCTAAGCAATAAAACCAAAGTAGATGAAAGACTCTATTGCAACGCGAGACGGAACTTCACATGCGGATTTAGAAACAACGAAAAATATCTAACAAAACAAGAAGGAGGATAAAATAGTTACAAAAGAATCTACACGAAACGGGTAAACTGGTGATGAAAAGTTACCAGTAAAGGCAGGATATTATTAAACACGAGCGTAAAGATCTTTAAAGCCAATCCGAATAAAATTTTCGATGTCTGGAAAACGTATTTAGAAAAGTTTGAAAAACTATTCACCGAAGAAGTAAGAAAGCGGACTGAAACAAGTTAATGCCTTCTCACTACTATTGTTCAACATTGGTTCAGAATATGCGATTCTAAAAATGAAAAAGGAAAAGAAAAGACAGACTAACATTGAATGGCTTAAAGCAACTGTTCGTATACGCGGATGATGTAGATTTAATAAGGTGTGATATAGATGCACTACAAAGTAACGCCGAGTAGGAGCTTGCGATGAAATATGTCCACAGGTGAACGCAGAGAAAACAAAATATATAACAAGCCGCAGCATAGAGGATGAAGAAAATAGATACATAACAAGAATGAAATCAGAGAGAACGTAAACAAATTTAAATACTTTAGAGCAAATTTAACATGCAATAATGTTACAGTGGAAGAAATCAAATGTCTCTTAGCATCGGGAAACTCATGTTTCTATTCAGTTCAGAACCTCCTATCCTCGCGATTAATATTCCATCGTGACTGTAGGGAAAGATCAAGACGTCATTAAAAGTTCGAGATTAGAATATATTTTCAAGCTGTAGATGTTCGTGATGAAATATGGCTTGATCTTGCCCAGGGTAGATTCAAATGGCTAACGTTTGTTATTTTGAAGATCAACTTGCGAGTACGGTAGGCCATAGAGATAGGTTTAGCCGTTCCTTAATCTATATTACTACTTTATTTCTCAAATTAGTCTCGAAGGTCCCGGGTTTGAATCCCGGCAGGGGCATGGGTGTGAATATTAGCACATTTTTTACACATTAATGATATTAAAAACAGATCACTGTGTAAGGTATCTGCATTATGCACCATCTTGAGATGTCCAAGACTCACTCCTGAAAGAAGATTGCATGTGTACAAAAGGATGACGCTGCCAACATCAACCTATGCCTCTACAACATGGCAGTATGCAGCTGCCAATCACGTTAATAAAACAAAAAGAGTGTACAAATTAGAGTAGGACGTGATATACTCGGACAATAAAGATCCTGGAAGAACTTGAACTGTGCGCCAGTAAAGCTACTATAACATATGCGCATCTTAAATTTTGGCATAATATTCCCAGACAAGTAAACGATGCAATAGAAAATAAAAGTATGCACAGCACATATACCTTATGCCCAGACTAAACTTTTCAATGTAATAAACAAAACTATTAATCTGCGACAATTCTAGAATTTGGTACAGAAACAGGAACTAGTGAATGATAAGTTATCTACATTGGGAATATACATGTATAAATAAAATGGCATACACTTCATTGAATCAGAGGCTGAAGCCCGATACTAGAAAAAAACTGAAAGATGACCGGTAACGGTACTCAATTACTGAACACATTTATTCCTTCATAACAAAGGAACGATTGAACTGAATCCAGCATATTTTGAGAACATTATTCAGTGGATTGCTTGAGTCTTACTTGTTTCACATATTTGTGCTGAGAAGGAAATGGTTAGATTTGTCTTGGAACATGATTAGTAGAAGTGAAACTGTGAAAGGTTTGTTCTTGTTGGGCCAGGTTCGTTAAAATAAGAACAGAAAATGCGCGGAGTTCAATGTTGTTAGAATTTGATCGAGGCAGTACATGCAGATTCTTCAGTGTTGCAACGAATCATGGCGCGATGCTAGCTTCTGTTTTTATATTCATTCTTAGACCACGCATCAGAGCATGGAATTGCATTGAACATATTCGTCCCGCCCCAAAGGATGGGGCTGCGAATATTACCTTTAAAGACAACTATTGTTTACTTTATTTTCCAACTGACAATATTATTTTTAGCTAATCTTTTGAAATTAAAGTGTGTACAATTCACAGAATAAATAATTGTTTTCTTCATTAGTTATCTAGAAATTTAGTATAAATCACTATTTATTTAAATATTATATGGGACAATATTATTTTTTATTTTTACGTAACTAACTGTATATATCGCTCAGTGCTTTTGTGTAATCAAGGAAGGAATGGGTATAATATATAAAGAATTACATCGCTCTGTGCTGTTAAGACTTCTTAATTCTGAAGCAATTGACTGTATTGAATCGTTAATTAATTAACTTTGAAACTGTACTATAATTAATTTATATGAAAAAACAACAATCTAAATATATTATAAATGTATTAAGTATATAAATATATGAAAGTAGTTAAGTCTTGATATTTCAATGCAAACTCAAAGTACTGTTTCTTTGATCTTTACTTATCGTTTATACTGCACAAGTAGGTTGATAATTAATATACGTAATGATTTTTGCGTCATTGTACGGAATACGTAAATTACTTACAGTGAAACTTAAGTTAACTTGAGCAGACATCTATGAACTCTTAACTGAAATTATGGAGTGCATTTTATTTCTATATTAGAAACATATACATTTTTGTGAATTTAAATATCTTGAAAATCGATGGGATTTTATAATTTTTGATACTTTAACTTTAGAGCATATGGCCGAAAATAATAGGCATTGAGTAAAACGAACAACGCTAGATCTACATAAAATACATGTCAAGTTTGTCCGAACAACATTCGAGGAGGAAAAGGTAATAGTGCCATTAGTTAGTGCCTGTTAGTGGTCTAATAATAGTGTTAGTGTTGAAGTTAATAGACATTTATATTTCCGGACAAATTTGACATCAAGTTCAATATAAATGGTATCAGAGAGAGGTTACAAGAAAACATACAGTTAACTCAAGATCAGGATATAGATATTCTTATTATTAAACTAAATTAACACAAAAAACTCCAATGAAATTAAAATAATATAATATTTTCAGAAACGATAAACCAATAACACAGAGTGGGGTTGCAATTATAGTTAAAAATCACATTTTAACACAGGAAATAACACTGCCAAGTACATTACAAGACCCAAACACTACTTCTTTACTGACCATTTTGATGCATCATACAGATCCTATATATAAATAGCTACTCTTTACTCGAACCCATAAACAAATATTACTAGTAGTATACCTTTACTGAAACATTTAGAACAATACAAAAATCGAATCTTAGTAGCAGATTTGAATAGCCAACATTCAATGATGGGTGACAAGAAAACGGATGACAACGGAAATATTTTGTTCCAATACTTGCTAAAGTCGCCACTTATTAATACCAATGTTGATCCTACAATATTCGTGAACAACCTTGAGTGAACTTCTAATAGAATTCTGATATCACCAGCAATCTCCAACGAACTGATCTACAAAATAGCTCAAAAACCCCTCCCATCGGATCACGGAGAAATCTGCTTTCATTTGAATCTCCAAATCAATAAAGTAACAACACAATAATGCGCACAAATTACAACAAAGTAAATTGGGAACTATATCAATAAAGTTTACAAAAAGAACTAAAAATTGTCATTACACCAATTAAAACACCTGATGACATTAAGAATGCAAGCGATACCATCATTCACACCATACTGACTGCCATAATCAGTTCCTAATGGAAAAAATATATTTCATGCCGAAAGATTGCCAGCTGACATTATACAACACATTAGATATAAGCTTCATCTCACTTGGATAATGCATAAAAGACCTTTTGAAGTTATTAAACAAGAAATAAACCGATTGAACAGAGAAATAAAAAAGAAAAGTATTTACAGAATAGAAAATTACTGAACAAATCTCCTCCCTATCAGAGAATCGTCAAGAGTCAAAAATCGTAAGTCATTCTGGAAAACAATATCTTCAAAAGGGAATAAAACAATAGAAAAAAAACTATCTAGTTTATTAGACAATAAACCAATATCTTCGCATGCAGATTTCATAAACATATTTCACAAGAAAATTGCATATAAAACGAGGGATGACCGGGATCTTTTGGAGGAGATGCAGATGGATGTCGCGCGGACTGCTGCGGATATCCTCTCAATTAGAAACCATTTTACAGACATTATCAACTTAGATAGACACGACTACAATAATGAACACATTGATACACTTTTGAATGACGTAACACAAGAAGAAATCACAAATGTTCTCAAAAAGAAAAAAAAAACATCTACCGCTCCTGGTCCCGATAGTGTACCTTACATTGCATTCAAAAGAGGTCCTCCTATACTTCACAAAATTCTCACAGAAATGTTGCATGCTTCATTCAAAACCGATTCATCCCTACGCAATGGAAAGCAGCATTTACCATCTTCATACCCAAACAAAATAAGAATAGTTTCTTATCAGATAATTACCGTCCCGTTACACTCCCTAACACAATAGCCAAGTTATGTGAAACTGTAAGTACAAAAAGACTCAATTAGTATATGGAGGACATGAATCTAATGACAAACGGTCAAGCAGGTTTTCGTACCCATATTTTCACAGTCGATTAGGTAATTCGCTTAACCACTGATATACAGACCGCTTTGAAAAAAGGTAAAAGGGCTGTATTCATGGATTTACCTTCCACGTTTGATACCGTCTGGCATGATGGTCTGATTTATAAACTCTATTCATTCAACTTCCCAACTACTATAATAACATGGTTAAACAACTTCCTAACAGACAGAACCATTCAGGTCAGATCAGAAAAAAACGAGTTCTCTGACAACAATAACATTCAACGTGCAGTCCCTCAAGGCCCATATAAAAGATAGAAATTCCATTGGACTTTAAGCACATTCCGTACTTAAGACATATTTTCGCTCATGCTACCAATAAAAATGAGATTATATTTATCTATCCTCAGGCCAATTGTCATATATGGACATGAGTATTTCACTCAAAGATATGCAATGATAGAAAAGTTTGAAAGATTTTTGGATTCTATACATGGAGAGGATATGGGTTGAAAACAAGTCGGAACGGTACAGAAAAACACCTATTGTCCCTACAGATACTTACATGAAAGAAAGAAATAATAAATACATAACAACAGTCAACAACAAAAAGTTTATACAAAACACCTTACCCAATCAAATGAATGACAGAATAATTAAACAATTATATCACATATCAAGAACTACTTTCTTACTAAATCCAATATTCACAGGAAAAATATATGAACAATTATCTTAATAACATTACATACTCCCTACGGATGTGACGTTCTTAAGCAAAATAACAGTCTGAGTTATAAAGAGTTACACATCATCCCTTCCTTCCTATGGGCTAACCTAAATATTTAACCTACTACCAGTCTTGGGGTTCTGGGCAGATTATAACGAAAGATCATTATACTTCAAAATAGTAGTCAGTTCCAGTCCAGACCAACACGGACATTTAACATCAACAATAGTTACCTTTAATTGGCCCGGGCGGGTTTTCTGGATGTTTGTTTGGTGCGGTCCCTATGCCCTGGTGCTTAATCCGATTTCTATCCTATTAATGATATTCATTCAAAAATTTTAATTCAAAGGACGAAAGTAGCTCATAAAGCTAAAAGTCCAGTCTTGTGGCCCTGCGGGGCATTGGCATTTACTATTGTTGGTTGTGTGTGTTGTCATTTGTGAGATTATTTGAGAAATTAGTTCAGGTAACTCGAATTACATTATGTACGCTTAAATATGAGTATTTATATATTCACGTTATTAAGAGAAAGAAAAAAACTTATTTTATTGTAAATATTAAAATCATAATTTAACTCACAGGTGGCACACACTCCTCAAAAATCACACCTTAATCTGAAAAGTTACAAATACACATCCTTCTGAGAAAGAGTAATAACTTCACAAAAGAGAAAAAGTATGTTAGCAAAAGCTTTCTTTCTGGGACTGAAGACGTTAAAAGGTTTCAGAATTTGCATACAATTTAATGATTCACCAATGATAAAGAGCAACTTTACGTATACATATAATGCTTGTCAATGCAGAAGATAAAAAGCGTCAACATGCGGATAGCACAGACATCACAATCATTGATAAAATAAATTCCACAATTACAGATAATTCTGTTAAAAATAGGGAAAAAGAAACAGATAAAGACACCGAGATGAATCACACAATTATTCTTAGCAATATGTCGCAAGAATGTATTGATCGATTAACACTTCAAAAGAGAATATGTGCCAGCTTGGCTAATCTCGACTTAACAATATTCCCAATGAACCAACACAAATAATTTAAGATGCATTTTAAGGACGCAAACGACAAGAAGAGATTCTTAGGGGCTTTCACAGAAAAGGATTTCAGTCCGAAGGCAACTATGAATACCTATGAAAAAAAGACAAATGAAATACACAGGCCGATTTCCAAAACAACATTTACATGTGTTATTAGGGATGACCATACAAGCACTGACATAAATAAACTAAAAATCCATCTTAAATAAAAATGTTTGCCCATCACCAAAGCCACCAGGATCATGAATGACAGAGGACATCTGCTTCTTATCCGACATTTTAAACAAGACCATAAACTTGTTAGCTATTTAATAACAAATGGGGTCACCATAGGATATAATAGATATCGAGTTGAGGAATCAAAAACTAGAGGACGCCCGGTCCCGTGTAGAACGTGTCAACAATACCATGCTGAAGGAAAATGCTCAAAGAAACCATCATGTTACAAATGTGGAGATGCTCATCTAAGCTACACGTGCAGAATTGTTCCAAATAAGCTATTTTGTGGGACATGTAAAGTCAATGGACATAGAACACCGGCTTCAAATTGCCCTCGCAGACCACACACTAGTCAAAATTTAATACCTCAAAAAATTTATTGAATAGATTCTACTGAAAAACATACAAATTATTCCAACATTTTTAAACAAAGCAACATAGACTCAGATACACAAACTAATAACGCATCAAATAGCGACAATATCCAAACCGCAAATGATGAGGAGACATCGAATGAGGATAAAATCTTACTTCCAAAATCTGACATAATTAAATGGGTTGCTTCAATTTTTGCAATGATAACACCTCATGATCAGCAAAATAAATTTACAAATATTATTAAACAAACTTCTGAGGAAATATTAAACTGCAGACTTAACATTATAACGTCTACTGACGGACACGTTCACGTCACAATGGAAAACTTCTTCAAAAAACAAAAATCTAACCATTCAACACATCAAAACAGTAATAAAGACAGTGATGGCGGGACAGAATAATAACATAGGATCAAAGCAATTTTCAAACACACTCCTTAAAATAATGTTTATAAATATAAATGGAATCAAAGAAAAGTTACAAGAAACATTACAGTTAGCACAGGATCAACACATAGATTTAATAATCTTAAATGAAACGAAACTGGTACCAAATATTCCAATAAATATCAAAGGATTTAACGTATTCAGAAAGGACAAATTAACATCACAGGGTGGGGTTGCTATTACAGTAAGAAACAATTTCTGGCTCAAGAAGTAACGTTACCTAACAACTTACAGGATACAAATACCACTCCTCTTTTGATTACACTGTTCCATCAGCCAAATCTCATATACATAGCTACTCTCTACTTCAACCAGCAAACTAATATTAACAACAGTATTCCCCTAATACAACACTTAGAACAATACAAAAACGTTGTTTTAATTGCAGATCTGAATAGTCAGCATTCGTTAATGGGGGACAAGAAAACGGATGTTAATGGCGGGATTCTATTTCGACATTTCATACAATCGCCATTTATTAATGTAAATGTTGGACCCACACGTATCATAAATAACTTTGAATCAGCTCCTGACAGAATACTCTTATTCCCAGCAATCTACAATAGACTTATATGCAAATTGGTCCAAAAAAGTCTCCCATCTGATCATGGCGAGATATATGTTCACTTCAGACTTCAAATGAATAAATATAATAACATAATTAAACGTATTAATTATAATAAAGCAAACTGGGAACTCTAGCAACAAATGATCCAGAAAGAACTAGAAAAAATAGACACTCCAATCATAACTCGAGATAACATAAATAAGGCCAATGACATAATCATCCAAACTATACAGACAGCTTTGAAGCTAACAGTTCCACAAAAAAATCATTTTGGGCACTGAAAGGCTACCAGTGGATATTGTCCAATTAATTACAAATAAGCGTCAACTTACCAGGGATTATTACAAATGACCTTTAGATTACATCAAACAAGAAATTAACCAGTTAAATAAAGTCATCAAAAAAGAAATAAAATTATTTAGAGAACATAGAATTAACGAACATATATCATTATTGGCGGAGAACTACCACAAAAACCCTAAGATCTTTTGGAAGACTCTTAAAGCAAAAAGGAACAAAATTAACAGGAAAACTACACCAGCTCAATTAGACAATATACCTATATCAAACAACAAAGATTTCACAAAAAAAATCTATAATAAATTTAAAGAAAGAACAAGCGACGATCGAGATCATTCTGAGGAATTACAGAGGGAGGTCGCGAGAATGGCTGAAAACATTAGATCCGTTATAGATCACTCCATAGACGTAGTTAATTTAGACAGGCAGGACAACAATGACATGCACATTGCTGGATAATATAACACAGGAAGAAATCATTAACATTCTTGAAAAGAAAAAAAATCTACTGCTCCAGGTCATGACCGCATACCATACATTGCTCTTAAATAAGCTCCAAACGTACTTTACAAAATTCTCACTCTTTTGTTTAACGCCTCTCTCAAAAATGGCTTTTTACCCGCATCATGGAAATCAGCATATACAATTTTCATACCGAAAGCTAACAAAAACAGATTTATTTCAGATAATTATCGTCCCATAACTTTAACTAATACAATTGCCAAATTGTGTGAAACAGTCATCACTAAGAGATTGAATAAATATCTAGAGGAAAGGAATTTAATTACAAATAGTCAGGCAGGATTCCGTGCACACATTTCAACTATAGACCAGCTTATCAGAATAACAATATCAGTGATATTCAAAGAGCCTTAAACAAGGGTAAGAGAGCTGCTGCGGTCTTTATAGACCTGACTTCGGCATTCGATACTGTCTGGCATGACTGTCTGTTATACAAACTTTTCCTACTCAACCTACCAACAACTATCATTCGCTGGATAAACAACTTTCTTACGAACAGAATCACACTAGTTAGAACTAACGATGAAATCTCAGACATAATTGACATTCAGCGCGGTGTCCTCAAGGTGAGGCATTGAGTCCGACCTTTTACCTCATTTATATAAATGACACTCCAAACCCTAAAGATTTATCAACAAAACTTGGATTATTTGCAGATGACACTGCTTACTTTACCAGTGCTCCTAATACTGTAATTGCTATTAAACACTTACAGGTTATAACAGATGAATTTGTCTCATGGTGTCGAACTTGGAAGCTTCACCTAAATCAAAATAAAACACAATTCATTCTTTTCTATCCGACAGGGAGGGGTACACGCAAAGATAAGGTAAAATTCATAAAAATTAAGAACACCAAAATTAAACCTAAGTCAAAAGCCAAATATCTGGGAGTTACTATGGACCAAAGGCTAAAATTTAAAACTCACATTAAAGAAAGACATACAATAGGACTCAGAACACATTCTTTATTAAAAACGTACTTCCGTTCAACACTTTCACTTACCATAAAGATTAGATTATACTTAGCCATCCTCAGACCAATGATCATGTACGGTCACGAACTGTTTCACTCAGGTATAAACTTAGAGAAGATAGAGAAATTCGAAAGATATTGGATTCGATATATACAAAAGATATGGACTGAAAATAAAATACAGCTATACAACAGGATACCCATTGTACTAATAGACACATATTTGAAAGAACGCAGGAAAAGATATCGAGTTCGCAAAAGATAAAAAAAATATACAGGAAAATTTACCAAATCATATAAATGACAGAATTATCAAACATAAAATTACTTATAAAGAATTACTTACATATTAACTTTACCACAGGCATATACAAACTCATAACTACAAAACTTCTACTTTAAATCTTCGCTACGGATGTGAAATTGAGCACACAAGATACAATTCACTCTCAAAACCAAATGACATGAAGGCCCAAATCATCAAATATTCCTTCCTATCACTTAATTAAATCCAATCAACCCTATTCACCTCAACCTGTCTTGGGATTCTGGCAGTTTTGCGGATGTGAAATCTTATTTGGAGGTGGTTGTATACTTCCGGACGTTGCTCTAGACTTTTAACATGCAATTCGAGAGGTACGTAGATTTTACTGGAAGTCTGTTTAGTGCGTCGCCTGGGTCCGGGTGCAGAATCCGGTTCAATTTACTTCCAAACATATAAATATCTTAAATTCACAAACAATTAATTATTACAAAGGACGAAAGTAGCTATATTAAGCTAGAAGTCCAGTCAGGGGGACCTGCGGACCCGTGGCATTACTACAGCGGCAGAGGATAGGGATATTGAAAATTCAACTGATGTGATTTTCTAGGTGTACCGCGGAGTTTTTGAGATGTTATGATTTTGCTGGTAAAAGAAGAAATTCTAATAATTTAATTCAATATGTATTTTGTAAAAGGAACAAAAGATGTCCGTGAGCATCACATTACTTTACAATCAAATTATTGTTTTTACGCCTTACAATTGGTGACACAATCTTCTGCATTATTGCGAACTCATAAGTTAGTGTGTCGCGGGAACGCACTACACAGGGTAGTGTGCCGCGAACAAAAATGATTGAGAAGCATTCCAATAAACTCTGTGTTATATCCTAGAAGCGATATTATAAATCTAATAATGGTGTAAACTAAAATCACCCCAAGAATGCACGGATAGCACAAGGGCGAAACACGTCAAGGGAAATGTAAGAAAAACGAATAAGATCGTGTCACACTAGTTTGAGTATATTAAGAAAATAAAAGGGGAATTCGTCAAGAGTTAGAAAATTTCTAAGGGTAGAGAAATAAGTACATACTTATTTCTAAAATAGCACAGTAAAATTACTTTTTATATTGCAAATTAAAAACTTTATGGCATGAAATGAGTACCTTGAAGTTTCTGTATACAACATTGATTTGCTAAAATAGATTAATAAGATGTATTTTGTTTCATCTGAGCAAGTATTAACAAACAACTAGAGAATAATTTTGTTGCATTAATTTTTTAAGCTCTCGATTTAATTAAAACTGTTACTAGACTACAGATTTTGATATGGTGGATGGGTCCTGTTACTGTGGGAGCTTCCTACGGGGTGAAGAGCGATCAAACCCACAAGAAATTAATTTTGAGCAACTCCACCTTCAGCACATCTTATATTAGTGAATATTTTAAATACAAATGTCATTATTACACACGTTTTTAAAACACTGGAATCTCTTTTGCAGTTACAGTCTTCCCCAATCTCGTAGATGGTGTACCGTAGTTTTTTTTCTTTCTTCAATTTCCTTCGGCCTCCAAATTGTTCCTTTCTTCTCTCTATGTGTCAGTGAACTAGGTCATGACGTTTCTTCATTATCAGAGTTCGAATCTGATTCCACACAGTTGACTCACTCATTATATGACACTTGGTCATAACTCTCAATTGCCGGGATGGTAACCTCGACTTTGGCACTGGTCGACTCCTTCCTGTATCCTTTTCCATTACTATATCCTTATCTAAGCTATAGATGGCTGAAGGTCATAAATATATTCATCATTTACAAGGTACACCAACACCATAAGTAGTTGCACACCTCAATGGCTCAAACCTCTTGTGCTTGAGGTCGTCGGTTCTATCCCAGCTCATGCTATATGAGCAAACACCGTGTGCGCAGGTTTTCTTGGGATGCTCCGGTTTCCTCCAATTTCATTCATTCCACCCATTTTCCCATAATCAATCATACGGCCCGAGGCAAATTTACCCAAAGGGCTTAAATAAAATTGACCTTGAAACAAGTGGTAGCAAACACGTCAATTAGCGTATTGAGAGACGTAAGTTCCCTGCTATATCTAATTAATCAATCACAAAAGAGAATGAGAGACTAAGGTTTACTGTTAAACTCTTGTATCGAGCCGCGTTC
>JAGDQP010032695.1:81-21130 GCA_022664845.1 Lepisma saccharinum | reverse complement strand
CACGCGGAAAAGCTGTATTCCCAGAATTTGAAAGTGGCAAGGTAAATCAAGATATCTGAGTCCACATTTGTGGTCATTTTTTTTGACCTGCTTTTCTTTAGACGCTATGGTGCCATACCCTACCATACCCACTGCCCTACCCTACCATACCATACCCACTGAATGCATTTCGTGGGAAAATACCATTAAGTAAGGTTATATATAGTCTTTCATGGTTAAAAACTGCTGAAGGTCTCTGAACTCAAATCTGATTTATTTTTTCGAGCTCCTCTTATTACCTGAGGTAGATAGTGATCTTTAACACACTCAGTGTATATATATAAGTAAACCATATAAACTAAAAGGTCCGGCAAATCAGGCGGTTGGGTGCATGGAAATTTGCAGTAACGCTACTTACGAAAATCAGACAACATTCAGCTTTTAAAATATATTCAAACAAAGAATCCTCACAAACTTGTCGACTATTAACCTGATTTACAAATGACTTTATCTACATTTAGGCCTATATTATGATTACACTAAATGTTTGTTTATCCGGAACTCGTTTGCCGAGAACAATTTTAGGTTCGTCAGCTTAAAAAACCTGTACATCATATACAAATGAGCGCGTCTAATTAATTCTCCACAGTGTAATATTCCACTATATATGGTCTAAATTTATTGAAATAAATTCTGTTTTTAATTCAATATACCATTTTGTTATTGAAATTTTGTGTTTGCAGGCACTTATAATACGAAAAATCGTAAATCTTATTTTAACTAATATTTCGTTTATCCGGAAAGGGTCTGGTCCGATTAAGTACGAAAAAAACGAGGTTTTAGTGTAGTTACATTTGATGAGGGTTTAATGTCCTTCAAACTTGTGACAGACTTAGACCATAGTTATCTCTTCAGAATATGACAGCAAATTAATTTTGAAAAATCGGTCATCCGGTTTGAATATCATAAATTTACTCTATTAGAAGTCATAAGGTATATATTGGTATATAAAAATATTAATACCTTATTACATACATCGGGACAACTAACAAATCTGTTGGGATGCAGGGACTGTCCCCCACAAATCGGAATGTATGGTCAGACTAATAGAAAGCCTGTTTCATCGAAGAAATATTTATGATTGTTACTTTCGATTACGGGAGACAGTAAACCTGGTACATCATCTTGTGCAAATAAAAAGGTAAAGCTATTCCCTGTGCGATGCGCACGTGCCGTGAATGGCGCATGGGGGGTGTGGAGGTAGCACTCCACATATTCTCGACCAATGGCACGAAGTGAGGAGCGATGATCAGTTCCACGCTCGACCGCCTTTACCTCCCAAGGTGCCCATAAATATCAAGGACAGTGCAGTCGTTTTAAGCCAAAATTTTGTGATTAGGTAAAAAAAAATTCTTACAAGCATGAAACTTGGTACACATATAGTATTTGGTCACCCAAATAACATACTAAAAGTCCCCAAAAATCAAACTTGTGCTACAGCCGCCATCTTGGAAAATCGCGGCCCAAATTAAGTTTTTTCAATTTTCTTGGAAACTAAACATCGCATGGAAAAAGGATTCAAATGAAGTTTGTTCAGCATGAAATTATCAATCTTTTTTGTGTCAACCTTTTTTTTTTAATTTGACCAATATTAAAACTAGAAAATGAGATCAAAAGAAAACGACTTTTTTTTTAACAAGTTTGATTTGTGGGGACTTTTTATATGTTATTTTGATGGTGAAGTACTTTCTATATACCAAGTCCCATGCTTTTAAGATTTTTTTAAACCGATCTAAGGGTTACGGATTCTGAAAAAAAAAATGTCGTTTACGTTTGATGTCATTTTGTGGCTTTAGGATTGGTCAAATGAAAACACAAGGTAGATACAAAAAAGATTGATAATTTCATGCTGAACAAACTTCATTTGAATCCTTTTTCCATGCGATGTTTAGTTTCCACGAAAATTGAAATAAACTTAATTTTGGTCGACATTTTCCAAGATGGCGGCTGTACCACAATTTTTATTTTTGGGGACTTTTAGTATGTTATTTAAGTGACCAAATACTATAAGTTTCATGTTTGTAAGGATTTTTTAACCTAATTTTTATAAGATGACCATACTTACAGTCCAGTACTAATAACTTACTCCCAATAGACCTATCGTAATTGTTCACATTTAGTTATATAAATGCACAATGTTCAATCTGTAAGATTCATCTGTGTATTATCTTCAAATAGCTAATGTTAATTATATTTTTCTATTTCCTTTTCGTATTTGTGAAACAAGAACGCACACTTTAAATTTCATCTGTATTTGAATTTACGTCAAAGACTTGATTTCCGAAATCAATATAATCCAAATTAATTACTGTATTTCCATCTAGCGGTAGAAAGTTGAAAGTACCAGTTCATTTCTTTCCATAAATCAGAAGCACTCGAAATAATAATAAATTTTGGCTAGTCAATAAATTTGATATAATTTTTTGCTTGAGTAAAATTACATTGATTCTTGGGAAACAGCTATTAGTCAAGATTGTGTGGAAAATTACAATAGGTATACATATATACTATCTTCTAAATAGGTCATTTATAACCCGAAAACTATACTAAAGCTTAAGGATAATCTAAAGCAACGATCCCCGACAAAAGATGGCAGCACTATCACCGTTTATGTCTAATGTATTCTTATCGTTGCACGAAATTTCCTTGCTGCTCCTATAAATACAAGTCTAGAGAGTTCAAACTTTCAGGGAAGAAAGTTCACAACCAATTCAAGAGCATGATCGATGCCGATTTTTATTTATCGTTTTCCTTCATTGATGAAATCACTTCATTGTTGTGAATATCGAAACATATAACAATGAAGCTCTTTCAACAATGAACAAAAAAGAAAATTCAAAATCGGCATCGATCATGCTCTTGAATTGGTTATGAACTTTCTTCCCTGAAAGTTTGAACTCTCTAGACTTGTATTTATAGGAGCAGCAAGGAAATTTCGTGCAACGATAAGAATACATTAGACATAAACGGTGATAGTGATGGCATCTTTTGTCGGGGATCGCTGCTTTTGATTATCCTTAAGTTGCATCCAGTTTACAAAAACAAGAGACATTAAAAACAATTAAAAAGCATTTTCAAGACAGTTAAAAAACATATTACTAGAAAAATAAAAAATATTACTCTTGAGGGAGTTTTATGTTAGATAAAATATCTAAGGTATGGAATTGATCCTATTGCTAAAATTAGTTTAACCATTATTTTAATAAAAATTCAATAATATTTAGAATTTCAAGGTCGATTTCAAAAGCAAAGAGCTTCTTGAAAAACTGTTTTTGCCTTCTTTTATAGGAAACCTGACACTGTGGAAATTTGTAAACTTTTTGGTAAGAAAAAGAACACACTGCAAATATAAAAAGAAAGCAATAGAGAATCAGAGAAGGTGAGGAAGAAGATACATAATGAATCGAAGAAAACGAGAGACGTTGAAAAGAAAATATAAAGATAGAAAGTTTTAAAAAATGGAAATACAAGAATCACATGCAAAAATGGATTAATTGTGAGAAAAACGAAAAAAGATATCAAGAAAATTAAAGTACAAGAAAGTAATGAAAGAACACAAATGAAGATGTAATGATAACAAAGAGAAGAAAAAAAACGCAAATAAAATTAAATAAATTACGAATAGAACAAAATAAAGTGCGTTCGAAAGTCAAAACAAGTCACAAGGAAATGAGATGAAAATAAATAAATATAATAAATAGCTATTTGACAACAGTAACTGGATGATATTTCAGAAATTTTAAAAAACAGAACTCAGTTTTATTTTAACTTAATTTGGAGTTTAAAAAAAAGAAAACAAAAAAACTATGACTTATTTACTTTGTACTTCCAACAACAACAAATTTCACACACACACACACAAAGGAAAAAGGAATAAACTCATTTGGGCGATCGTTCAAGCACTTCAACTAAAATGAAATGAAGTTTGAATTGAGTTTGTCCGGAAGTTCCTTGTCCAAATTCTTCTGCAACTCATTCGTCACACTCAAAAGAGCATTATCTACAAAACAATTTCGTTCCAACTCGCACTCACACTCCAATGTGGGGTTTTGTTTATTAATGCTAATGGCTTTGGGAATGATAGAAAGGAAAATTAAGGGTAGGGCAAAAATAGGTAAGTGGTGGAGATGAAATACGTTCTGTATCTCCTCTTTTATTTTATTTTTCCATCAATCAATCTATGCTCAAGCAACAATAAGCAGGAAGGGGATAATTTTGGAAGGAAAGCTATGCTGTACACGGTAAACGAAAAGATCACGCTCAATCGCTGTTGTATGTGGTTCAGGACACTTCAGTGGATTATAAAGAAATACGGGGAAAAAACGCTTCGAACCCTGCACACCAAGCGACAGTAGCTTAGTTATAGTAGAGTCTTTGCAAGGCCGTGGGAAAGATCGCAGCTACCGACCATCATAACTGAGTTTTTTCCCCGAGATTTTCCTCAGTCATACCAGGCAAATGCCGGTATGGTACCTACAAACTAGACCCTGGTGGACTATCTTCCAACATGCTATCCCAACCAGCGCTGAAATTGGTCAGTCGGGTCAAGTTTTGAACTGATTGACAGGGTCTGTGCTTGATACTCTGGCTGAACCGGTGGCCCGATCTCAATCCGGTGATTAAAAGTGATTAGTTTCAGCTCTGATCCCAACCTGAGTCTGAGATACCCAAGGACATAAATAAATTCTAATTCTAATCCTGCGTAGTGGAGATATTCACACTGGGGTCTTAGGGTATAAATAGACAGTAAGAGCTATCTTTTAAAGGTTTTAATTTTATGAAAAGGTAGAGTTCTATACTAAAACACCCACAGCTATTTACCAAACTTCTATTTTTGTTTGACACACAATTTTCTGTTTTAATTTTGTTTTCTTTATGCCTATTTAAGTCATTTGTGTTAAACCGAAATATCAATTATCAAGGCAGCTTGTTCACGAATTGAAATTAGGATATGATTATTTAGCTTGCCTCTCTAACCAAATGAGTTCATTTTAACTTTGAACAAACCATTTTCTATTTGTTTCTAAAAGTTTGATCTCTATAGACAAAACCTGCTTTAACTACAGAAGGAAAAATACTTCTCATTGACTGATTCCAGAACGTAAACAATGCGTTTATTCAATACTAAATATACCTCAACATCAAAATTTACCAGTATGATGTCTCGCATGGACAAAGGGTAGGCACGTGGACTCGAACTCCCCCTAGCCGACTATCCTGATTTAGGTTTTTCAAGGGGATTCCCCTCAGCGTCAAAATGTGAATACTGGGATGGTACCCCTAAGTAATACTCTGGACGCTACTTTCCCATACCCGATCTTATCTTATCCTGAGCCAGAGACGCCTAAAAGACTTAAATGAATTCAAATTACTAGTACAATGTCGACAATACTTACGCAAACAGCAGAACTTTTCTGCTAAAATATATTTAAATGTTTCACTCGTATAATCAAGTAAGCAAGATAATAGACAACCGCCATTAATTACCGTACCTCCCCCCCCCCTCCTTTCCCAGACAAATCGAACACTGCTTAGGACATCATCTCGACTTCGGACGAAGGAAACGTCAATCTAGCATCAGTGTTCATCTTGTCATGGTACATTTTAGGACCTACCACCGGGCAGAACACCAACCATCATCACTATTACTGTAATTACAAATAACGCCAACCAGTTCCCAAAGCTTCATCTTTATTAACTGACACCTGAAGCCAGTCAGTTTCTGATAGGTCGTACGTACTGTGTGCTAAGAAAGAACACTCCTGGCGCCGTTGCATTATTACTTGCTGAGAACGTACAACGTTTGCAGAAATGAAACTTCCCACAGTGACGACAGGTTTGCAAACCGAGAGGGAGTTTGACTTCCTTATTTCCACCTGCCTTCAAGTATAGACACCTCTTGACAGTTTCAGTGGAACAAGAGCATCCGCTATGGACAAAGTAATTAAGCCCAAGAAACCAGCTGCAGTGTTGTTATATGTATATACGCGTGTGTTTATATATGTACCTTTTACACCTATAACAAAGTGAACATGTATAAGGTAGGTAAGTGCAAGGGAAAGGAGGGTAATAGGCAAGGAATATGATCAGACCAGTGTGTATTTTCCATCTGCTAGAATAGGAACACCTGCACAGGACAGAACTTGGAAATGAGACACAACGAGAGGGCGTTAGGTTTCACGTTCCAGAAACAAATTTTAAAATGTCATAGCCATTAAGTCTCTCTCTCTCTCTCGCAGGTAAGCACTCTTCAAACATAGAAGCGTAACAAATGTTTGTAAAGAATCAAATATTCTTTTTTTTTGCTTGTTTGCTCTTGTTTTATTTATAAAAAAAAATCTTCAATTTTGCGCTTCACCTATTGCTGGACAGGATATATGCAATGCATCTGACAAGCCTTGTAGTTGCCGGTACATTTACATCACTCACCTCAGAGGGATTTTTCTTAAAAGGAAGCCATGCTGTTTATTACCCATCGCTCTGTCTATTAATTGAAATATACAAAACAGTGAAGGGGGAGGTAAAGGGGTAGATGTTAACGTCATACGCAGAGTACTTCCTTATTAATAAATACTGTATATCTAGAAATCGGTTTCTGGAGGAGTCCACGCACTTCCGCGGGCATTCAAGGCATGTCTGGGTATGAAAATGTGTATTAAAATATATAATTGTGTGTAAAATTATACTACTTCTACATAATACTGTGAATTTCGGCCCTCCTGGACCCACCCCTGTAAATAAGTCCCTGCAAAGAACTATTTATTTATTATTTTTATTTCGTCTCATGATGGGTTCGAAAATTCTCTCGAATAAATGTCAAAATGAGATTCTAGAATAGTTCAATCGAATTTCATGAACCTTTCTGCCTGAACCCACTTACAACACGATATCTGAAGAATATTCCATTGAGATCCGCAATATGCGTAGAATATTCCAGAGCATGTATGAACAAAATAAAGATATGCTTAGTCCCCTATAGTTCTGAGAACGTTCAAAGAATATTCCAGTTTACATTTCCGGAATATTCCTACAAAATTCTGAGGATATCCTGAAAGAACAAGCGTCTTACGCATATTAGTA
The DNA here is from genome assembly GCA_022664845.1 of Lepisma saccharinum. Lineage (NCBI taxonomy): Eukaryota > Metazoa > Arthropoda > Insecta > Zygentoma > Lepismatidae > Lepisma > Lepisma saccharinum. Next base: position 14,011 of record JAGDQP010032695.1, on the reverse strand, counting down.
GGATATCCAAGTAGACCTTCTGATCTATTTGTGGATGGTTTTACACATAAAACAGGGATATCCGAGGATATCCTGTGGATAACGCTGTTACACATGGATATTCGTAGGACATTTCTAGAGCATACATGTGCCTTATGGAAACACCTCCTGGTCTAGTAGCTATCGTTGCGGACTTCGAACCATTACGGAGGAGGTACGCGTGATCAACTTCTGCTGCGGCCTATTTTGGACTGAGATTTTTTCAAGAGTTTGATTATGCAAAGTACAGAATGGCACCTACACCGTCAGCCTAGTTTTTTTCATTTCATATTTTGTGTATATAGCTGATTTTACTTTTCATTTTTCTTCAAGTCTACAATTTGAAATCTTCCAACATGTTTTGTTCACTCTTTCCTTACCGTATAAACAGACCATTGCACCCCCCCCCCCCCAAAATGACTATTTGGCGTTCTGTTGTATTAATAAAGTAGTTTCCATGAGATATTCAAGAAATAGAAACACTAAATCTGTTGGAGATGAGAAGAAGAAAAAAAATTAAGACAAATTAAAGCATACTGCGGATACCAACTACTGTGAACAAAACACACACACACACACATACAAAGCAAAGAAAGAAAAAGAATAGAATAAAAGGAAAGGAAAAACAAGGTAGAGTAATAAATAAATACTTCCATGAAAAATAGACAAGCGAAAAAAAAAACACACAAGAAATTGCTTTGAAATAGCTACCGCTGTGCACACTGGAGCATAAGCACTTCATCAATGCTCTTCACGTGTTCTGACCTTAATACATCACACGGATATATATAGTAAATATGGCTATATCTCTACCAGAAAGAGAAGGATGGACTGTTTGTTTCTTCTTACTCTCCTGATGAGCTGAAGTTTTCTCTGTTGTGTTGTTGAACAGAAAGAAGCTATTCGTCATCCTGTCTCCACCTTTGGATCCAGGGGGTGTGGTGCTCAGTTTCTCCTTCTCGTGGAGATAGGACTTTAGTTTCAGATCTCTTGTGTGTAGTTCACCATGTTAGTGCTTAGGGAATCAGTAAGCATCCAGCCTATATATACAAAAGAAATCACACTGAGAACATTTCTTGGATTGAAGAAACAAAACCAGTGGAAGGATTGTCTTATCTTCAGTGAGGAAGGAGCATTGCCTTACGTAGAAAAGAAAAATATCAGTTAGGGATCATCGTTGCTAAAAAAAAAAAAGTTGAAGCTAGTTTTAGATAAAGAATCAAAATACATTTTATAAAGTTAGAAAATTATCAAAGAGAACTCATTTCGCTAGGTACGACTTACAAAGAGTTTCGAGACCATTGGGAACTTAATTTTCAGCTTGTAAAGCAAGTCTAAAGCATACAATCATGGTTTCAGCAAAACTTCTCCCCGGGGAGAGGTTATTGGTCCTTTCGTAATTTGTAGAAAATGGAGTCATGATAAAGAAGTCAATATTTTATATGGATTTGAACTTTGCCGTCCCTAATATTGTGGTTACAAATTATGCAAATTTGGAACTGAGAAACAATTTGCATCGGACATATTGTTTGAATCAGCGTGTACATCTCTGAGGGTGTTTGGGTATTATTATATACGCCGGACTGTGACCGTGTGACCTCATAGACGAGTCAACTATGACACACACCACGGTAACGCAATCGCAAACCGGGACACTAGGGCAACTTAGATAAACAAAGAATTAAAGGATTCAAGAGACAACAGGTGGATATACAGCTTGGGGCTATTACAATATGTAACACAACTTTCGTCCACGTCAGAAATATAACGTATAATAAAAGTTTAATTACGCATACCTAGTTCCCATAAACAATTAAGTTCTTGTTATTGTATTAGTTTCTGATTTATGAAAAGAAAAAACAATCTTTCTCACATAAAAATAACAAATAGTTAAGTTAATTACACATATAGACGTGGACGCCATCTATTGAGTTGCCGAGTAGTATGTTCTTCAAACCAACACTGAGGTCAGTCCATATATTGCACAATAGAGGTCTCACATGAGAATTTGTAACTCCGTTACATATGGTGCCCGAACGAGACTCTGAACCCACATGTTTATGTAATTAAATTAAAATATAAATGAAGGTGAAACGGCGAAAACAATAAAGAAAAAGTAATAAAAACAAAAGCCATAAACACAAATTCAATCACTATAAATATAATGTACATCGCGTCTATGCACTCTTTCTATACATGTGTCACAATATAAACAATAGTGTCCGCTGCACTCAAAAGCACGGTACGATGTCGTTCATTGCCTCGAAATGGGTTTTTCTACTACGCACTCATCTATCTCTAGATTCACCATTTTTTTATCCTTCTTGCGTTGTTGCTCTTCGGAGATTTTTGGATATACACCTCTTTGCAGATATTTACCTTCATTCGTCCATGCTCCTTGATGCCGCGACCGGGTTCGCCAAGAACCACCACTTCGACGATAACCACAACGCATTGACACCGACGTCCTCGGTTCCAGTCTTGACACCACCACTTTCAAGAGTTTTAAAAGTTTCAACACTTGAATCATTACGTCCATAGGAGCTAAAATTTCGGAACACACACACGCAGATCTTTCACGGTAGTTGAGACAGCACACACGAAGACTTACTCACACATGATAAAGAACGAGATGTTCGCAAAGCAAAAAAAAAAAAAAGTTACTTTGTACTGCACAGGTAACTTTACGAGATGTTCGCGGTTATTCAATTCCAAAGATTCTGAATTCTTTTCTTTCTGGGTCCCTCGTTCTCCCTGGCTGTCCTCAATTTTTCTCCCTCGTTCTCAAAAATTAAAAAAAAAATCGAATATGATTTGTCCTCCGCTCAATTTGCGTCTGTCGTGGTGTGTTCCCTTTATCTTCTTTCAGTGTCTTCTGTTGAAATCCATTTGCACCTGAAATTGCTGTTAGATTTGGATTTTGCAAAGAGACATCAAGTTGTAAAGCGTAATATGGCTGGCAACATTCCCCAAATATGCTCAGACATCTAGGCGCCGAAAGTGAGCCACTAAGGTTTCAATATTCTTTATCGCAGTAACTTGATATTTGGCAACAATGAAGTCCATTTCCTCAACAACAAAATACGATGGTTCTAATGTAATATTCCTTTTGTTCGATTTAACCGAACTGTTGCACATTCTTTTTGACTCCTCTATGTGTTGTCGGTTCCTCCGTTACTGGCGCAGAAAGCAAGTAGTTCCCACTTTGTCAGATGTCTTCCTTTTGTTTTCTTCAAAAAGAGGGGTCGACCGTTTTCTCTTCTTGTTTCGCGATGAGAGTGAGCAGAAAGTAAAAAAAAAAAAAAAGATTGCAAACCGTATTTTCTTTATTAAAATTTGCATGCTGGAAGCACATATTAAATTACAATAGTTTGCATATTGCATTTCAAGTTTGAAAAATAATATGGAATGGCGCTGATTGTTAACAACTCTGTACAAGTAAACATTTGTACATCGTCAAGTGATTTACTTTAATATAGACTTGAACAAATTTCATAAGCTGACACATCATTTTCAACTGGTTTCTCTGTTTTCTTCTCACTTTCAACGGGTCTACTTTCAGGATAACCACGACCTTTTCGAAGCCTAACTTAATTCTCAACTCTGTCATCGCATCCCCTTCCAACAGTAGATCGTGATTCAGCCCTTGGACCACGAGGAAGGAACAATAAACCACCGCTCCTGTTATTTTCAGGCGTAACATTACTTCTCCTCTCACGTTTTTCCTTCGAGTTCCAGAGTAATGAACGAGAATGATGTTCTTCATTGGCCTGATTTTAGGACGGGGCACAATTGATGATGTTCTCTTCCAAAAATCTTGGAAGCACAATGGTGCCTCCGCTCCACTGTCAATCACAGCTTCCGTAGGAACGTCGAGCACGCGTACGTTTATAAGGCTTGAATAAATTTCAAGGAGTATCTTCTTCCTGCTCATAATCGAACATGGTGGTCGGTTTACATTCCCACTCACTAGCGTTAATACGATTGAAACTTATTTTCTTCAGTTCTGTTGGCACTCGCTTCGATTTGGTCATTTCATTGTCCTGATCGTGGCTTGTTATTGAGGTATTTTCCATGCGGGTCGCTAGATTACTAGTGTGTCCCCTTCTCTCGACCAATGAGGAGGGTACTGTTTCTAGTTTTTTTATTTGGCCGGATTTCCAGGTATCCGTCAGGGGAAACTCCTACTAAGCTTGCTTCTCGCTCGAACTGTTTCAGAAATATACAAGTTGAAATATCACCATCGCTATGAGGAGAGCTTGTGACCGATTTGATATCAGACAAACGGATCCTGGGCCTCCTTGCTTCACGGCATCCTCGTTCCCCTTCCAGCGTTCTGATTCCCCAATCGTTGTTGCGTTGACTCGGCCGCAGGTTTGTCTGGTTCCCGTGATACGACCTCAAAGCTTCATGTCGGTCATATTCGCCGTTACTGTCAGACAAGCATCTTTCTTCATCTGTAGTATTCCCAGCCACTTCTTTTGGGGATATTGCTTCTTCCTTCCTGCTTGAGTGACGAGCACTGATAATCTGGCTATTACACGCTTCGTGAAAAGGAGATGGTACACATCGACGCTCCGTAAAGTCGGCCTTGACATCATTCTCACTTCCACTGCAGATTCCACTTGCTATGTTCTTAAGTCCTTCTTCGAGGTTCGACAATTTGTCTTCATATTTCCATACTTCCGCTCTGATCACTTCTAAGTCGTCGAAACATGCAGACAGGGGCGCGGATACGTTCTCACAAGACTCTTCCACTAGTTTCTCCATTTTACTCTCAGCTTCTTCCATTTGATGGGGCTTCTGACGTTTTCTCTCATATTCTCCATTTCTGCTTTCTTTACATTTTTTCCCTTCTTCTCCATCTGGTTTTATTTCTGATTGTGACGACACTATTCTTACCTCCATTTGGTGTCTTGTTCCTTCCATTTGTCGTTTCATTTCATGCTCCAGTCTGGCCATTCAATTCCTGGAATCTTCAGTTTGCTGTTTCAATTCTTGTTCCAATTTGTCTGACTGTTGTTTAAATTCTTGTTCTAATTTAATCATCCTACTCCTGGAGTCTTCTCCCTGTTGCTCTATATACTGCAATTTACTCATGATACCCATAACAGCTCGCTCCCAAGTGAAGGGTAATTTTTCCTTTTCTTCCACGTCCTTTTAATCATCATCTTTCCTGACGTTCGCTGCATGAAGGGCGGTGTCCCTGAGACTCCCCCATCGACATTCCTTTCTCAGGTTGATTCTCCGTTCACTGTTTCATGATCCGGTGACTCTTGAATCGGCATCTGTGCATGATTGCTTTCATATTGACTACCGGCTTCCTTGACCTCGCAAAATTAATTTCTGAAAAACGATACTTCGCACAAAGCTCCCTAAATATCACTACTTAAGTCTCATATTTTTTTTAAATATGACCGATTTGACCGTGTGACCTTATAGACGAGCCCACTATCACACACACCACGGTAATGTAACGGCAAGCCGGGACACTACGGCAACTTAGATAAAGAAGGAATTAAAGGGTTCAAGACACATCAGCTGGATTTATACAGCTTGGGGTTATTACAATATGTAACACAACTTTTGTCGACGTCAGACATATATCATATAATAAAAGTTTAATTACGCATATCTAGTTCCCATAAGCAATTCAGTTCTTGTTACTGTATTAGTTTCTGATTTAGGAAAAGAAAAAACTGTCTTTTTCACATAAAAGTAACAAGTAGTTCCGTTTTCTACAGATGTAGGCGTGGACGCCACCTATTGAGTTGCCGAGTAGTACGTTTTTCAAACCTATACTAAGGTCAGTCCATACACTGTACAATAGAGGTCCCACATGAGAATTTGTAACCCCGTTACAGGGCATATGAAGATTAGGTTATTACTAACCCTTTATAATGTTTTTGGGAGGGCTTTCTGGTGCTTTGAGAGTTTAAAAGTCTTCTGTCATTCCTGTGAAAGAAATGTTCATTCCACACCATTACCATGTTGGTTCTTATAGTTTTAATTTTCAGAACAAAGCGTCTGGCGTTCAACCCATACTGATTTTGGAAACTAAAAATTTTGGAGCCGCAAAACAGTTATTAAAAATATGAGTTCACAATTTGGTTTTAAAAAACAGCAAAAAAATGAAAAACATTAAGAAAAAAGAATATCATATCTGACATTTCTTTGAAAGAAAAAGAATTGCTTTATTTCAGAAGAAAGAAAGTTACTTTCAATTTTTTTCAAGAGATGACAGAAGTAGACTAAATTTTATGCTATATTATAATCCTGTTCAGTATGGGGACAACTAATTAAAGGTAAGTCATACATACAATATTTAATCTATTAGCCACTACGCTGCATAGATTATTACAATCAATTTTGTTTCACGAAATATAGAAATAAATAATTATTAAATGTCAACGGCACAGTAGAGAATGTAAATTGATAATAATAAGTTATTAATATGGGAGAACTGGAAAATGTTCTAGTCTGCTCTAGTCTTCGTTGCTTTCTGGTCTGTTTCAAGGAAATAATTGTTTAAAAAAATGTTTTAAAAGAAACCGAATTTGTGAACAATTCTAAAAAGCTGGGATACTTACCGTCAGTATTGATATATTGCAGTAGTGCTATATATATTTTTAAACAAAATGACTAGTCTATTATGATTTTTCAGCGTTTGGGGTTGAAAGTTGAAACATCATTTAATAATACTTGGCTGTCGAATATCATATAGTGAGACGTATTTTTGCCCAATGGCACACCTTTCCTATCGAAAAGTAGTTTTGTTGGCTTTATCAGTTTTTCAAATACGAGGTGCTATAAAAAATACGGTAAATAATTTTATTACGAACATAGTAATAAGCTTACCTAAAATTTGGATTAATCTCCTTGGCTAGCAATTCACTTATCCCAACGTTGATTCCATGATTGGAAGCATCTCTGGAAACCTTCTTTCGGAAGGGCCTTCAACTGGTCCGTCGTGGCCCTCTGTAGTGTATTTTTCTGATTCAAAATTATGTTGGGAGGAAAAATGGCTACCGGAAAATACCTTCCTATGTAAATCCTTGATAGGATGACTCCTCATATAAATCCAGCCTGAAAACTTACGATACCATGAAGAGTTTTCGTAAAGATCTAATGTTAAAAGGTTCTAATTGGTTTAAATGTAACCTTATGATTGGTGCTTGAAATCGAGACAAGAAGGTGGAAGGAGGCACAAGCCATGCTTGGGTTTATGTGCCAGTTTGGTTAAGTTACATTGGTATGAGAGGACTCTGTGTTAAGTTACATTGGTATGAGAGGACTCTGTGTTAAGTTTTTCCAACTAAAGTTAAAGTATACAGGAATTGTGAAGTTTCGAAGTGGAAAAGAAACCCTGAATTTCTGAAAGTGGTGAAATTGTTTCTCGTAACTGATTAATATCAGGAGATTTTTGTGTATGAATAGAAATAACGTTTTTATTTGTGAATGCACACACGAATCCATTTTCATGATTTTGTGGAACGGTAATTCCTGGTTAACAAGAACGAATGGAAAAGAGTGAAATGAGGATAGTGAGGGAAAATCCTTACAGTAAAATTGTACCGGAAAAATAACAGTGAAGTTTCTGTGACTGATTGTTCCTTTTATGGAAATACTAAGAATACCATATTTAGCGAAACATGCAGTATCCTTTTTTAGTGAGAGGTCGTATCCTTTGGAAATATAGTTCGAATAAAATCTGGTGTGATCTAATTTTATTTAGAATGGTTCATGATAGTTTGCGAGTTAAATAAAAGAAACGGAAAAGGATGTTTTGAAAATTTTGTCTAATGACAAGGTATGTATTTAAGTTATTTATCTGATTTGATTATAGAAAATTTCTTGTCTTGGATAGTTAAATTTTTCTTTGTCTGGATAATCAAATACTCTTCTTTCTTCAGAAAAGGTGAAAATATTAACAGGTTGTTTTTGTTAATGGATGAATTGTTCTTTGATAATTATTTTTCTCCTGGGGTCAGGAATATTGCCCAGGAACGTGATTGTCAATTTTTGTTGTGATTTTCTGATATTCACGAAAAGAAGAAATTTTAGAAATAAAAGCTTTATTTTAATTTTTACAATATTTCATATGTTTTCTTTTGAGTTGAAACTTCAGGAACACCCTATATTTGTAACTTCGAGGTTGGGTATTTTCTTTAGGTGTTTCCAGAGAGGCCTACTTAAGGAGACTTTTGTACCAGGTAATTGGTTAATAAGTGATCAATTATCCCAAGGAATATATGATGAGGATATTGCTAAAAGACAATATGCTTCATACTAAAATTCTGTTATCCTCTACGTCCATATCCCTGATAACGAGAATTTTTGGTGATGTCTTAAAATGGTAAGAAAATTGCTTGGTAAGACAACACACATTACACCTCTCAATGTCGGGAATGGTGTCAAAACGTTTTCCTTTTAGCACTGTTTTTATTTCTGGGAAGAGCCAGAAGTCGCATGGTGCTAAATACGAAGAGTAAGGCGGATGTGGGCAAACAGGAATCTTTTTTTTTTGGCCAAAAAATCGCTGATTAGAGTTTTCCTTCTGTTTGCCCAGTCAAAAGTCTGAGAACAAATTTCGCATTCACTCGTCTCGGTCTTTGCAAATTATTGGTCTAAATGCTTTGCACGGACCCGTACGAGATGGTCAGTCCTTCGGTAAGCTCTCGAATAGTGAATCGCATGTTTGAACGAATCCTTTTTACCACTTTTTGCACGTTTTCGTCTTTTTTGAGGTCGAAGGACGTCCTGGACGTTCCTCGTCTTCAACAGTCTTATTTCCGCTTTTAAATCGCTCATACCACTTGTAAACAGTCTTCAGAGTCAACACAATATCGCTATACACTGATTTTAACATTTCATGAGCTTCTTTCGTACCTGTACTTTTTTTAAACTTAAAACGAAACAATCTTAACACGTTGTTCCAAATCCATGATGCGCGGCAGACACGGTAAACACAACCTTACTCTTCCGGCTCTGGAACTGGAAGCCGACTGACAAGCAGCGTTGCCACTCAAGCAACAGAGCATTATGCCAGTACGATAACAAAATTATGCTTCTTTATATAATATTATGCCAAAGGTACACTCGCCTCTCCTCCTTATGATATTTTACTTAAAATAACTACGGTATTATTAGTATTATTATTGTATGTACACCAACTTATTCTACGTAGATGTGTAGAATTCAGAGAGGTTCGAAATTCGATTTTCTGCACACCATTTGTACGAAATACGTATATGTTTTTCATAATTATGTCATTTTCACCCTTGATCTAGTTCCTTCCTCTTCAACTAAGTTCATTTTACTGCTCTCATATGATAGCTAAAACGACATTAGTACTGTCTTTACATATTAATAAATATTTATGTAAAGCCAATATTTTCTCAAACTCGCGTCTTCGTAAAAAAAAAAAAAAAGCCCTGTGGCTGCATTCATAGTTATTACTTGATGTGTCTACTAAATGTCCCTTTCGATTTCTTGGCCACGCAAACAAGCAATTTGTATGTGTGTGAGAGACAGTGAGACACAGAGAGAGAGAACATTTGTTTCCTCAGCTAAAGCAAAGGATTGTGCTAGATTGAGCTATTATGCAAAATACACTATGCTAGATTCTAAGGCAATTTAAATTATGCTAGATTTAGCATAATTATGGTAGGAGTGAAAACGCTGCTGACAAGTCAAAACTTGTTCAATCTTGACACTGGCTATCTCAACCGATGAGGCTATTGGACTTATTACTTCAAATGGATGTAGCGTCAGCAGTTGCTGCTATAAAAAATTCATTCACTGTATTTTCATTTATTTATTTACGTCTTGTTTTACATGGCGAAGTTAAGGCCCTTACGGCCTTTTCTACCACTCAACCATTAATACAGAGAGAGTAATTAACAGTTATGGTAAACACTACTAAGATGGAAGAGATTTATAATACAACAAAGTTGATAAATGGAAACAAAATAAAACAAAAAATAAAAGAGAGGAATCAAAACAAAAATTATCTACACTACATATTTTAGATAAACTAAAGTTCACTAACCACATACACACGCACACACACACACACACGAAAAATATAGGTATAAATGCAATGCAATGAGTACTATGAGAACATATATAAACTAACATTATCAACTTACAATTAAATTTATATTGACAGCTAAAGGGATACTAGTATTTATTGCATAGAATTTGACGATTTGAGAGAATACTATTCAAACATATCTTAGTTGTGTTGCTCTAAGAGGTACCTGTAAAGCATAGATTTAAAACTTGTTTATGAAGTTGAGTCTCTGATGGAAATTGGCAGTCAGTTCCACTTTCGGGATACAGAAACTGTATAGGACTTCGAATAAAAGGATGAGTTATGGTGAGGAATAGAAAGTAATAGGCTTGTGCGAGACCTAGTGTCACGGTTGTGATGATCGCTTAGGAACTTAAAACGTTGCAAAAGATAGGAAGGTTGCCGATCGCGTAGAATTTTAAATAGAAGCACTAAAGAATGTCACTCCATTCGTTGTGAGACTTTTAATCATTGCAGCCAGGTTGGCAAGCACTACATTGGAATAATCCACATAAGACATTACTAAGGCCTGAACAAGCATTTTCTTAAGGGAGATGGGAATAAAATTTTTGTCTGCTTATTTTTTGATCACACCTCGTATGTTTTCACTCCCACATTCAAATGCAAAAGCTGGGAGAATATTCTGTATTCTAAGCAATGTTAAAATAAGGGAAATAAAAATAAAACAGGATTGAAGCCGCTTATTTAAATTTTGTGTGTTTGAGCATTGGAATGTAATGACATAAATTGCACAAATTACGAAGTAAACATTTTGAACTTCAAAATTGCAAATACATTACCTGCTGTAACAGAAATATGCTGTGTTACCTGGAGATAGATAAGTTAATTGTTTCATCGTACGTATTGCATATATCTATTTGCAAGTAACATTACGAAAACTCATAATGTATAAATAGAACATTTTACTTTTCGTGTCCTATAATTTTTAAATAGAGCATTTATGAAATATAGAATACACAGTAATAGGCAATGGATACTTTCTGTAATTGATATTTGTCACCATAGACTTGTGCCTAGACTTTTCCCTTTCTGTTCTAGCTGCCGGCAGTACTGCTTTCTCTACTTCTCTAGCTCTATTGATAAAATAGGAAATATTATTAAAGAGAGTTCACTTTGTTCGCTAAAAGGGACTACATGTACTTCAGGACCTCGTATGGGGATTTGAGCTTGTAGGCTGCCCTAGAAGTACCCCGTGGTCGTAAAGCTGAGGGACTACTTCTGTAATTCTTTTTGTTTTGTCACTCAAGAGCCGTCCCCACCTCTTGAACAAGTAAATTATTGTCTTGTGGGGGAAGTTTGTTACGAAGAATCGCATTTGGGACTCCACACATACTAATCGGCTACGTTGCCCCTGATTTCAACTAAAATCTTTTGAACAAGTTAATTTCCTTGATATAAGCCATATCAGCCCATTCCGTCCTCGCTTAAAGATAATGAAGATGATCACGTCATTATATATAATTCTAGTATCTATTCAATATACTTATCAGTTTAATCAATATTGGCTTTGTTGTTTAATGTGCCTGCTCCCTTTACCTCTATTTCATTCGTGCCAGATAAGTAATTTGCATTTTATTTCGCACTTAAATTACACAGGCAAGGGCCGTTAAATCAATTGCAAGCTACTTTTTTCACCAGAGATCTGTATTGTTTAACATTGCATAATTTGGTCCGTGTTTCCTATTCGAAGTGCTTATCTCCAGTGTATATCATAGGTGAGCTTCTCGGGTTGCATACGGGTAAGGAGCAATCGTTGCAGGTGTAATATAGTTAGTTACTAGTGGATGCTAGAGGAGGAGAGTGCCCGCTAACACATTCTAACTGTGGAATATACGCTTATAAAGTCAAACATCTGTTTACTCATTTTTGTTGAGTTAAACCGTAACATAAATTTTACTTCAATATTTAGATTGGATGTGGAAACGAGTTTGAATCGCTGTTGTGGAGCATTAGGAAGAAAAATGGAATATTTTCAATATTTTTGTGGGAATTTCAAAGCTACGGGTCTGGAAATACTGCTTAGTGTATAGATCTACACTGTAAAAAAAAAGTACACATCCTATACCGGTACCAACTTTTTTCTATACATCTTCACCGAATCTGTCTTTGTTCAGTTTGTTCACAAGGAGGGGGAAGTTGTCATGCCTTTGTGAAGAGAAATTTTATACACATATTGTGCATGTTTCTTTTATACGATCACTTTTCTTTTATTAGGGATTCTGCCAGGATTTGCAGTTTTCGCGGGTGTAAATTTAAGATTGAGGGGAGGGGTGCTTTAATAGGGTTTAAGTAATTTAAGTAGAATTTCGCAAGATTTCTATCTTTTCTTTTTTACTGTAAAAATTTGTAAGATGAGTGTTCGTGTGTTCGAGAATTTTGGAGGTGATATTCTCCATTAAGGGTGCTTAACAAAATACCTGCTATCATGCATTTCTTGTACAAATTTTGTTCAAAATATGTGCTCATAACATTAGTCTTTGTCATTTCCGCATAAAACTTTTTTCAATAAATAACGAGAAAAGTGACGTATCCACTAGTTTACTTAGATATTTCTCAGAGCACCTAAGTTGTATCTCCTCTCGCTTAAACTTTATTTTTTTCTACGCTATGAGAGCCACTTGTTAATGTCCCGTTTACTCTCGTAAAAAAAAAAAACAATTAGTTCGTATCCTTGTCTGTTTGAAGTGCGCAGAAATGTTCAAAATTTGACCCATGGAGAAGATGAACTTAAAATGTAAAAGAAGTATATTTGTATAACGTATGCGTGCTCTGTCTACAGTAGAATAGATTTATGTAGAAAATGATTTATTAAAACCATAGCTGAAATATTGTCACTTTGGTTACTCGGTCCGAAACCTGACCGGATTGATCCTGTCTTGGCCGAAATGGACCATTTACTCGATACCCTGTCTTTAGACTAAAATTACCAAATTTGAATCTGTGATCCGGAGACCCGAAGATCGTGTTTGGTTTGTTCGGCGTCGTGTTATATACGCGACCTTGTGGGTGGGGAGGTTACAACCCCAGTCCCATTCACCCCTGAAAGAAACACTGTTCATTAAAATGCAACAGTGTGTAATAAAGAAAGAATTAAACACTCTGCCTTGACCTCCCGAAGATCGGGTCGAAAAAGATTCAGCTTTGATTGAAACCAGATAATAATTAGAACTGATTTTTACCTTCAATAGTGTTATAATTTTTGAAAGATACTTTAAAAAAAAAACGCTTAAAATTTGGACAGAAAAAGTCGTAAAATCAGGAACAAAAATAATACAAAAATCTCAAGTTTTAAGAATAGTTTGTTTCTAATCTTTTTAAATCCTTTTCAGAGTTATGGGTTAAAATATCAACTACGGAATAAGACCTCCAGAAAGTGGGAAGATGTTCTGCAGCGAACATTCTTCTTTATTCCTGAGGGCTTTTATTAAAGGTCCCATCATGGCATTTCGGATTATGTTCCTTATGAATAATAATCTCTTTATTACTACTTTCTCATTTTTTTTTTTTTAGGTATGGTAAGAATTTGTGGAAATAATAGGGTAAGTCTGATTCATGTAAGTTGAGGGATGACATTCTTCGGAGAGGATTCTTCCCGTGTAAGAGATATTGGATACAACCAATATTCTAGATGCCATCCCAGCTTTTGCTCGATTGACTTAGTGAACAGGGTGGCTGGCTGACCCGAGCGGAACTAGAACCCTCGCTGTCTTCCCAATACATATCGCACGCATCTAAAGTGTTTAAAGCTTCGAGGCAGACATTTAAGAATATAATAATAATAATAATAATAATAATAATAATAATAATAATAATAAT
>JAGDQP010032694.1:0-21130 GCA_022664845.1 Lepisma saccharinum | reverse complement strand
AATTGAAACGGCAAACAAGTAAGCTTCAATATAAATTAAATTTCCATATTTAACATGCTAATAGGAGATTCATGTCGGTGGAAAGTGACGTCCAACAACTCAATAGGAAAGTTGAGGTCTGTTTCAAGGAAGAAAACATCCACAGATAATATATTCTATTAAGACTCACTTGCAGAAAGATGTCCAGATGTCAGAAAAGAAGATTACAAGAAAGTTAGAACAGATTGAAGAACGAGTTAATAAACTACAATTTGACCCTACACAAGATAGTAGAGACGTAATTAGGCGTAAAGTAACCAAACCATTAGTTACGGTAGAAGAAGATGACCATCAAACCTACCCTAAAACCTATGACGGTACCCGCGAGGAATCAGAAGCGAGCTGTGACAACTTTTCGCAGAAATGAGAAGATAGATTTTGTTGGAGGATTGGCAAACACATTAAAAGGAAGAAAACAAACAAGAGAAGTTTAAAATTAAAGATCTCAACCATGTCCCGAGATGGAGGGGTAATGTTCACGAGGCTAGCCCAACCAAGTATTTAGAAGAATTAACCCATTTCCTAAAAACTACCGGTGTTGGAGAGGACGACCTACATTACGTCTTGAATCGAGTTATGTCAGGAAGCGCAGAAGGTTGGTATCATTTGATTAAAGACCAGATTCGTAATTACATTTACTTCTGCCAGAGATTCGTGAGAAAGTACGCCAATAGGGATAGTATAGAAAGGCATAAAAAAGCTGTGAAGTCACAAACTATTGAATGATCTAACGTAAGAAGTTATGAAAAAGAGATGGCTAATTATATAACCAAGTTAACTCGAATAGATCCCAATATTACGGATCCCAACCTCTCATGCAGATGACTGCCTAGGGATATAAGGAACTAGAAGACAAATGGAAAAACTTATCAGTAAACTAGAGGATGACGAAAAAGGAATAAGGCTAGAAACTGAGATTCAATAGAACATCGTGATAAATTTTCTAGACATGAGAATAAAGAAAAAGACAGGAGGAAAATTCAAAACTTGCTGATATCAAAAGAGTTGCGCAGCAGGTATTTAATGGCATACAAGAAGTGACGTATACGTGCTTCCAAGAGGAAATTTTATCAGGAATTGGGAAGAGAAGATAGATAGAATTGACACTAGTGAAGTACAAAAGAAGGACATCGATACAGAATAACCGTTCTCTAAATTGTCAGTTTCAACATTCTTGATAGTAATCGTGAGGTTAGGAGTTTCTGGGCAGAGTAGAAACATGCGTTGCCCAATGCTAAGCTATTTTTATTTCTTCCGTGACCTCTTTTTTGCTTGTTACATATGCTCCCAAAGATGAAGATTACTTGACGCTGCTGATGAGCTAGTGTCAGTCAGTGGCTAGTGTATATGTAGCTTAAGGAAACTGATTTTTAATGTTTACGTGATAGTGGTGTGGAAGTGAATTATGGTGAAAAAGGTTACTCCTCAAAGCTACGGAATAGTGAATACCTTTAATGAACTTTAGAGAGAGAAAGTGAATTTTGTTGAGACGTCGCAAGTGATTGTAGGATGAGTATTAGAGCGATTTTTAACGAGGTTGTCCCATGAGGTGGATTGGGAATGCATTTAGATTGGTATGTGAAAGTGATGGTAGTTCCGAAAACCAATAAAGATAATAGTTGAGAGACAGAAAGTTAAATTTTAATCAGGTCATGTGTGATTTGGTAGATAGGGATGTATCTTTGAGCATTTAACTAGTTGGCAGTGAATGGTAGTTTTAGATGTATTTGTCTGAGGGAGACGCTTATATAGTGTTGAAAATGTGACGTTTTATCTGTTATATATTCTTCGCCTATGCTCAGCTCCTCATTCACGCTTCCTTCAGTCAGCGTTCATTCACGGTTTGAGCGCTGTATCGCCTATTTGTACAACATATTCAAAAGATGATCCCATCCTGAAACAAACACGTAATTCGTTAAAGTCAGTTCTTTGACATTTGATCGGTCTTCGGCTACTTAGCACAGCTACTGCTCCACTCTTTTGTCTTTGTGCAGGTGTTCGTCGTTCACATCTTCATACTTGACAAAGATCGAAATTTAGTTAGTTCTTCTGAGTGATTTTTGTGTTTAAAACTGGAATCACAATATTGTAATTATCACTTCTCTTTCTTTCTTTTATATTTAGTTCTATCTTATACATACACAAAACTAAATATAATAGACATATAATTTTCATACAAAAAAGATCAAACAGTTTCGCTAGGGGAATGGTCAATGCAAAGATTTGAAAATGGGATAAAAGAGAAATGGCTATGCAGAAGTTATTGAATGTTTAGCTTAAGTTTCATGCTTGCGCTCGAACTCTGAATGAAGGCCTCTTCCGAAAGCCAGCGTACTTCGGTGTTAATCGCAGGAGACAAAATGTGGATTACGGCAACACAAGAAAACAGATTCGAACCGCTGTTATGTGATTTGGTATGTAAAAACTTCTGATTTGTTGCTGGTGTAAAGTAGTCGTGGTTGTTTATTTGAATGTTTAAAGATTCGACTGGTTCACCCTCTCAATAAACAGAAGAATAAAATACTCACCAAATACCCTGTTGCAGGAAAGAGAATTCTTCCATCAATCTCATGGCCTTCATAGAACTTGTTCTCTCTAAATCTAAGATTAATGTTGTAGCTTCTAACAGCACATGCTGTCTGGAATATTAAGAGAAAATAAAATAGTGGATTAGTTGTGATTAAACGAAAACGTATTTGGTGCAATTTCCTGATTTAACCTGTAGAAATAAACCTGAGTTGTGTACAATTTTCGACTATCTATTTTCCTTTTCTTCAAAAGAAACATGAAATTTAAAGAACAATAGAGCAGACATGAACAATCACAGAAAGAAACAAAGGTTCACTATTAATAGGGCAGGTATTCATAATAAACAGATTTTTGTTTTTAATTGCTAACCATTTACAATCATTGATTAAAATTGAATTGTATAAATTCAGAGTAATGTATAATATTTTGAACGAAGTTTTCAGACAAATATATATATTTTTAGTATCACGTTATTGAGAAACTTTCTTAAAGTCAAGATACAATTAATTGTTTAGCGATAACAACACTATGGGTTACGCCGATCCGGATAGAAACTTTCTTGTTTCTTTTCTCAAATATTTAAAAAAGAAAATGTGCACAATGTGGCGAATATAACCTCTAAAACTAAAAGAGTGGAAAAGAAGTATAACAGATTTTGCATTGCTAATGCATCGGTTTGTAGTAGAAAGACGCATTATTAACCTCCAAATCGTAGTAAGACGCATTCATTGTTTTGTTTGCAGTATTGCTCTGAAGTAGAGTTTTCGTTTGTTTCTAAAGTTTATAAATTTGGAAACGTATATATGTTTGACCGTAACATTAAATAGTGCTAATTAATTCCTTCTTAAGTATTTATCCTACTCAACAAGAAACAATATTGACAACTTAGATTATAACATATTTTAAATACTGTTATCAAAATTTAAATCAGTTGAACTTCCAATATACTAATTTTATGTGAAAATATTAGTTAACTCTCAGCGTTAATTCTAGTTATGCATCTCTTATAGAAAAATAAGCTCTATAGTTCAATAAATAAAATTTCTATACTGGTGTTTCCCTTTTCATATCACAACTGAAGTAGTGTCTTTAATTCGCTTTCCCTTAATTGGGAGCTGATTTAATTAACATATAAATATGTGCATGTATCGAAAATATTTACATATCAACAGGTATCTGAGACTGTACGTGCTGATTTCAAGTTCGTAATTTAACTTCACTTAGAGGTTAAAATCAACTGCATGTGTTCTCGTCTCAACATATTCTATGTCTGAAAAACAAAATATATTCAGATATTCCTTTGTTCTTTTTTCTATAAAGTATATTGATATCTCACCGCCTAGTGGTCTCCACAGAAAGATACGCTTTTTACATCAAACGTTATCAGAATAGAAAGAAATTGTCAGTTATAATTATTTTCTGGTGAAGTTATGATGATTAATTCATGTGATGGTAAATGTTTGGTTAGATATGTAGGTCATTCTACATATAGAACATAATGTACATATACAACTTACTTTTCAGAAACTGCGTACAGATATCTTTAAACTTCGAGAGTTAAATCAAAGTCTTCAAGTAGTGCTACTTTTTATTAACTTGGTAATCAAAATAAATATTCTTTGAAGAACGACATCTAGATGTAATTCTCTCATCTCTATCCTGTCATAATGGATTATAGTTAAATAATCTGAGGTGTTACCAGGGCTGTAACATTAATTACGTGAAGGGAGGTTAGTTTCCATTCCATTTAAAATATTGCTAATGTATGTCACGTGTTTAGGAAAGCAAGCTCTAAGACAGGAACTGATCAATTCCTGTTAAAAATCAGTGTTCTAGCTGAAAAGACACTAATCTGTGGTGGTTAGGGGGTAATGCGTAGTCTGGAAAGCCTTTTCAGGTTATTTTTATTTTCTTACTTCAAAGTGTCATTTCTTCAGAAATGAAGTGTAATTTTTATTCAAAATACAAAAGTTTAAATTTAAAGAAGTGTTTCTCATGTGCATACACAATTTTTCATAAGCAGAACGGTCAATATACGATTTATTTATTTCTGAATTACTTGTACTTGAATGACATTTTGGTTTTAAAAATTTAGAAGCGGGGATATATCAACTTTTCTTTCCTTCTAAAACCTTGATAGTAAAGTCACTTGCGATAAAGAAAATTTAGTTTAACACTTGCGATAACTGAGTCTTCCTGGATTTGGGTTGCAAAGGACTTCAAAACTGGTGCTTTAGTTTGAAATTTGTGGGAAGTAATAACAGTTACTTTTCAAAATTCTCGTAACTTTTCGTGTACATTATTCTCACATCAAACATGGGAGTAATAGAAACAAGTGTAGCTTCACTGAAGGGATGTAGGTATCTCAAACGTTCCCTGCGGGATAATTAACAAAAGCGACTTGATGTATTTCAAACCTCGTCACGCATGCTATGTGGAACAAATAGATATATTAGAAAATTAAAATAGAAAAAGAAAAGTAAATGGACAGCTATCGACTCTGATTTGCGGTAGAAACTTAATAGCCGAATATACCTTTGTATCCATATTAGGTACGAAATATTCTTCTCCATGATCCCACTCTATGATAGGTGCAATCATAGGAGTTCCTCGACTGACTGGATAAGTTACGTGGGGATACAATTTGGAAATTTGAGGCTCGAGTCCATCTGTATACAGTCTGAAACAAAGAAAGATGTTCATGTCTATCGAGTCTATATTTGCTGTGAGGTGTTAGTATCATATTATTAATAATTATACAAATATATCTCGATTATACTAAAATTATACTTGCACATATTTATGTAATAACCTAAGCAAAAACGTTATCAAAATGCTAATAACAAAAGAAAAGAAAAGAAACTTGGAGAACACAAGAAAAATATATTGTTCAGAATACATTGGAAGTCCTGTATAACTACGTTCCTTAGGAAGAGTATAATAAACACGCAAAAAGGACAACATAAATGTTGGTAACTTGATGAAAAGATTATTGCCAACTTTTTTTTTCAAGAGAATTAAAATAATAACCTTAATTATTTTCAAGTATGAAATAACTAATACCATTCTACTGCTTTTAGTTTAAAAAACCTAGAGCTTTCTTTTATGGAAACAAAAAGTACTTCACGGGATGAGATATTACTCTAATTGTCGCGTATCTTTTCCTTCAAAATCTTACTAAGACGATTGGTATTTGCACGGAATATTTTATCTCCTTCTTACTATCTTAATATATAAGTAGATTGGTTGTGACCATATTTTACCACAACTATTAAATTTAACCTCCTCGACACCAGAGTGTTCTGCTTGAGAGATCTGCTGAATCAAAGCGGAAGATAATTAGCGTTGCTACCCAGAGTAAATGAAGAGACTCTAGTCACGAATCACAATTATGCTTAGTACAAAAACAAAATTTTAGGACATTTTAATAATAAATCTGGTCCGTTTTGATTCGTAAGCTTCTAAGTTCTGAAATACCATACACCCTAAATACCAGGTTCAAACTCAAAACTTTAAGGAAATGGCCTAAACCACATAACTACCTAGGTCTTCACGGAACTATACTATTTGTCAGGGAGCAAATACATGTTTCATGTTAGAACGAGGATTTAACTTTCGATCTTCTATAATTTAACATGGTCTAGTTATTGCACTACTTGACGTAGGAGCAACACAGAGTTAGAAAGAACCGAGATTGCTCCAAGCAATACTTCCTGATATTTTTACCAGGCGAATGCTGAAATAGTATCGAGGAAAATTTCATGGTCTTTACCTTCCCATTTCCTGCCTTGCAAAGAATGCTCGGAAATAGATTTCACCTCATGGGCGTACACCACAGCAGCTTCTCTGGCCCATAAAGATTATTTTCAATAATAATAATTGTATTGAGGATGATTGAAGAGACTAGTTTGTTAAACTGGAGATCCGAAAATGAACGTAACAGTTAATACTATTATTGTTAGTGAATAAATGCTATACTGGTGATTTTCGTTTAAAAACTTAAAATTCGTTGGTGAATTTGCTGACAGAGGTTAACTGCTGAAGACAAAAGAAAGTTGGATGGATGGAAACTGTCTAATGAAGCATTCAAATAGAATAACAAGTGAAACAATCAAGTTAAAATGTCTGATCTAACTTTTAAAATCAAATCACATAATAACTATTATTTTATAGAAAGTATTATAAGTATTAAAATTATATCATATATCTCTGTACATAAAGTTTTCAGTATTAATATCCAATATTGTTTCCTTCATTAAGGATAGAGCTTACAAGAAAGGTTAATACTAGAGTTCAAGGAGAAATTATAAATAGTACTTTGTAAACCACGAACATAAATAGTCAATAGTGTTTTATTCTAGCACAACACAACATCCAGATTGTTGAAATTAGTATTTTCACTTTGCGTGGGTCAATCTAAAAATATTTTACATGTGTGTTGGTGTGGTCTATTCTGGAGGAGTGCAGTATCATTGACGATTCATTAGTTTTCTATTATAAGTATGGCCTAACGTTTCACTGTAATAATGTTTACTGCTTTCTCAAAAACTAACGAACACTACATATATTTAAAGATACAGGTTTTGGAGAGAAATATATATTAAAACAAAAATTTGGTAGGAAAAAGAGTACGCATATATAAAGAATTGAGTCAGAGATACATACAAATTTTTTAACACATGCCCACGACCCAATTCTCAGTGTCCACTACTCTTTTCTCTTGAGTTTCTCCTTCTATTATCTTCCTCTTCAAAACTTGTATTTTTAAAATATTACTAATGTTCATTAGTTTCTCGGGGACTTAAAATGAAAGTGTTAGTTGACTCTTTTCAACTTGCAGCAAGTTTGCCTTGACACACTTGCTGTAAGGATACAAACTCTTCGGTGATAATCACCAATTATCAATATGTGTCAGACATTCCATCCACCATGATCCTTTTCTGTAAAAAAGGTCTAGAAATAATACTATTAATCTTTAAAGTTAAAGAGAGCCAAGATGCCTGTCTATGATAAAGGACTTTGCCAGCCCTGACATTTCACTATAAAAGGATTCTTCCAAGCGCTGTAATAACACTATAGTTAGAATAATGCAGAACTAAATTCAGAAAACTAAATTGAAACACTATATTCCCCTTTTGTCTGGTCACTTGCTTTCAAAGGGTTATGCTCTTTCTTCGGGTTAAGTGGGTAACTTTAGTTGGTGAAGTTAGTACTTTATGAAGTCTAAGTGGTTTATGAAAATCATTTTATTAGTTCCAAAATTTTGTTCACTTTATACTGCATACTTGTATTCGTGTTTAGCTGTAAACGTATTTATAAGTAAATAAGTAAAAACGGAAGTGTTAACAAATCTTAAGTCTAGATATCTTGTTATTAATGTAGTGAGATAACTGTAGCGAGTAAAAGAGCATTACTGATGTAGTGATATCAATTCTATGTGATGTAGTATACAGCTGTAGTGATAAATTATCTGGATGAAGTCATGTTTCCTCGGGTCATTCGGATCTATAATAGAGGAGAACATAGCCATTAAAAGTTGAAGAGGGGTGTAGGTAAACACAGACGGGAAATCAAGGGTACTGTCAAGATGGATGGTATCCAGTAAGATTGAATTGCCGTTTTCTATGTCTTTAGTAAAAATTTAGTTCGTAATGATTGAAGATGCTGTAAGACAGTCGAAACTGAAACTCGGGCATACAGTGGAGTTGGTGCGGAAGCCAATCTAATGCTGAAAGACAATCGGAATGCATGGCTTTCAATTGTTTTTGTAATCGTTATAAATGCTTCAAAAGCCGATATACAGGCTGAATGTCCGTGTGTTAAGCAAATTCTCTCAAATAATTTGTATGTTTTTAGGACTGTTTGCATGTAATCCTCAAAATGTGCCTACGAGTCATTTTAGTAGATTGAGTCTGGATCAGACAACAGATTTTATTTGATCCAACTGGACATTCCAGTTAAGTTGACTGTCAAAAACAACATCCAAACATGTTGAACATTTATGCGTTTCGATCCGAAAGCCATAAACTGTGATGTTAAGTAGATTGATGTTTGATAGTATTCAAGATTGCTTTCGTTGTATAACGAGAGCTTAAGTTTTTTGTAGCGTTTTTCTTTGAGTTTGCCCCGGCGGCACCATCTTAGAAATAAATTTATTGTTGGTTAGAGAGTCCGGCTTATGTGTTGAACGGATCTTGTTAATATCAAAAAGCTCTGTCGTCTGTATATTCAAAGAGTTTGATGTACAGTAAAGGTGAAAGTACGGATTCTTGTAGGATTGCAGTGTTTAGAAATACGAGAAAAGATAAGGTTGAATTTATATTTGTGTATGCAAGGCGTCCTGAAAGAAATGAGTGTATGAGCCTATGTAGTTGAGAGGAAGATGGAACTTTTGGAACTTAAAGATTAAAGCAGCGAGCCAAACTTAATCAAATGCCTTTTCTAAATCGAATAACAAAAGACCGGAAACGTATGATGAATTTTAATGGTTCTATTAACTTGAAATAGTTTTACTATAACTTATTTAATAAGTATTGTCTTACACTAATTAGCGATTTCATTAATTTGTTTAAAAAATTAAGCTGTCTTTGAAAAGCTTAAAGCAATTACATTTATAGAACATTCAAGTTATTTCCATTGAGCTTTTCACAAGATAGAATCACTTAGTCCAAACAGGGAACAATTCAATTGATTTGAGACAACGCTTTATTTAAAATATTATAATATATGAATGCAATCCATATTGAAAATAAGTTTATGCCATCAATTCGTAAGAATGTCTCTTCTTTTAACTTGGATCATTAGCTAATTATAACTTCTGATAATTTGTTTTACATGAAACTTTGCTTATGGTTAAATCATTTGAAAGAGTTGCTATAATTCAATGGAAACTCTATGTGACCTGAATTTTTAATTTAATTTTAAGGCATTTTGGCAACTTTGGCTCAAAACAGATGGATGATGATGAGATAAATTGGTGGAATGAAGAAAGTGGGAGGAAATGGGAGAATCCCGAGAAAATCAATGCACAGGGTGTTTGTCCACCACAGAGCCCACACGGCACGAGCAGGAATAGAACCAACGACCTTTAGCACCAGAGGTGGACGCTCTACGATTGAGCCACCGCGGACCTGCGTGTGACTTGAATTTGCAAAATTTATGACACTTATGATACTAATCTTTAGACAATTAACAATTTTATTTATGACAATGGCGTGGTTATTATTTATGCCTATCTTAACTCGAGCAAATGTAAATTGTAGTAAAAATGTGATACTTACTTTCCGATAGCAGACAGAATATATGCAAGGTTATTTGGATGCCTACGCATAGCAAGACTTATGTTATCGCAATCTGGAGAGAGAGATCTTTTAAGGATCGCTTGTAGAAGGCCATGGGGAGCAATTTCAATGGTAATCACATTCTTTGGGATATGCTTCAGAGCTTCCTGGAAGAGGACAGGGGAGAGAAAGTTGTTGGTGTGGTACTCCGCAGAAGACAACTGTGCAAGCGGAGTATGCCAACGATCTTCAGGAACTGAGGAGCTGATCCACTTTGGTGATCGCGGTCGAGGATCCTTTATCACCTGGAAAACAAAATTATGTTTTATTATCGTTATTTCGGATTGCCGGTACATTATAATAGTATTAAATTGTGTATTTTGTCATAGACTGTAAGAGAAAGTAATTCTAAATAGTTGGTCAAACGAAAAAAGTATAATCATTTCCAACTTTCTGAGCGCTGTACTGCTTTCATGTATAGATTGATCACAGCACGTCACGTAGACCAATACATTATTTTATGGTTCGAGAACACCCGATTACTTTATTATACGTTAATACACTCGACTAAATGTAATTCGATATCATCACAATACGACAGCGCCTCATTAAAGTCCTACGTTCATTTATGTTTGCAGAGCAAGCCCCTACTGGAAATTTCTGAATACTTGGTCCGCGAAGAATACGTATTTAGAGATTAAAATTTCTATAGGTTTTGCAGTAGCATATTTTCCTTTATGTTTAGCTTTCGCCAATTTTATTACTATGTGTTAATGATGTAATACAATTCTGAAATTACATAAAGAAGTATTCTTTATTCATATAAAATCTTAACACCAAACTCATTATAATCTAAGACACAAATTGCGCAAAATTTGTGTGACTCATTCCTTCTTAATTCAGGTAGCCTATAGGAAATATTGACAAATGACTAAGTTTTTTGCGATAATCAAAAAAAAATATTTTGTGCCTTTAATGTTTGTATGAAACATCCTGAAAGGCTGTTGGTATAAAAAAAACTTTTCATCGAGTTACATAAAAGTGACTAATAATCACTGTTTTCTAGAAAGAATAAAAGTAATCACATGTTTAAAGTCATATAACTCAAATCACTTAAGAGATAAAAAATGTGTAACATTTTAAAATAATATCGGAAGAGTTCTTTCATTTGAGCTACAGAAATACTAGATGCAATATGACCAAACAAGAATGAGCTATAACTATAGACCTCATAATAGATAGAGTTAGATCGCTCTTCCAATTCTGGCTGCGTTAAAACTAATGGATTTTTGTTCAGAGCACGTGATTTTGAATCCATCCGCTAGGTATCCCTGCCATAGACGTCACATTCTACTGAGACGACTCACTAGTGTCGAAAGAAGCGAGAATGTCATTGTGATAGTCTCTTGCAACGCATGCAGTTGGACACATTCCACAATTTGTTAGTTTTAAAGGTCAGCGTACTAGAGAATAATTCGTCAACAATCTACCACCGGCTTGTCATGTTTCATTATCAGATAGTGGTTACGTTAATGAAGAGCTGTTTGTTCTCTGGCTCGAGTTTTTCCAAACAAACAGGGTTGAGGATAAATGTTTATTAATGTTATGTTTTTTTCACATATTATATAGGAAAGGGTAAAATTTAAGAACATACATGAGCGCTAATGTGATTAATATAAACAAAGTTGATACAGCGAAGGATCCAAATAGCCACCTGAGCAACCCAAAAAGCCCCATGATTAACACTTGTCTCGAATTCTGCCATTTTTCTTTTAAATTCGTTTTCAGAATTCCCATGATTTAACAAGTTCTTTATTCTTTAATATGTTGTACTATAATAATGTACGTAGATTATGGCATAATTATTTAAACTCTAAAGTACGTCGGTTTTGGGAAATTTTGACTTTTCTCTTACTATACTCAAATAATCCCGGTCTACCCTAACTGTGGGTAACAGCGTTGCGAATATTCTGTGCACATATGCTATGCTACTTGTTTTGCCCTTACAATTTCGTTTTGTTATTATTGTCAAGCATCCTAAAATCACGCGACTATTTTTTTCGATCTTGGAAAAGGATAATGGTGACATATTTTTTAGGAACTCTGACTTTACAAGCCATTCTATTCAGTTGCCAATACTATACAAAGAATAAAATGAAAAAAGAAAGGAAAGGAAAGGAACCGAAACGAAAGGAAAGGATAATGAAAGGAAACGAAAGGAAAGGAAAGGAAAGGAAAGGAAAGGAAAGGAACCTACAGAAGTTTAAACATTCATCTTCTTTAATACAGTTTTTGGATATCTTGAAAGCTTTAGTTTTGGAAGGCGCTGTATTCAGTGGCCATAATGGCAAGTGAGTTCAGTCGTTCTTGTGCCATTGGATATCAATGACAATTTTTCAGTATTTATATCTTGGAAATAGTTCGTTCACCAGTAGCATTCGTGATCATGAGACACAAATTCTTAACGCTGTCATTACATTTCGGAATGTTGATTTCACCATGTTTTCCAAAATCAGTTTGTACAGTCAGTTCTATCAGCTTTGAAATCTTCCAATTGTGATATGAAATACTTGCAATGAACTATTTTATCTGCAAACTCCAAGTCAATGATCTCAGGATAA
The DNA here is from genome assembly GCA_022664845.1 of Lepisma saccharinum. Lineage (NCBI taxonomy): Eukaryota > Metazoa > Arthropoda > Insecta > Zygentoma > Lepismatidae > Lepisma > Lepisma saccharinum. Next base: position 8,661 of record JAGDQP010032694.1, on the reverse strand, counting down.
TTCACTGATAAATCTTTGGGTAGCTTCTTTAATGTCGGCGTCTGTTTTTGAAGCGAACTCAAGAAGAAACTCAAATAGAAAATAAACTTTGTTGTATGCTTCCAGATGATGGGAAAGCTCTGCACTTAACTTATCTAATGCTGGTAAGTAAGTTTCAATCCCGAGCTTCTCTCTTCCTCGAAGCACAACCTCTTCCAAGTTACCATCATTGTGCTGTTTTTCTTCTCATGCGCACACATGTGCTTTTACCACTGTATTCAGAACATATTTTCTCACTTGCGTTCCTCTTGTAGTCATTAAATATGTTTTTCATTGTTATATCATATTAAAATATCAAACACTGAATTCAGAAGTTCGGCAGTCGTTTAAAGTTCTGTTGTATCATTTTGTAAGGATTTGCTGACTCCGTTGATCCGGTCTAGGATTACAACCCAGAAGTCTGCCATGATGATATTTTCTTTCTTTGAAAGGTCATTTACAAACGGTTCGTCATGTGAATTTTCTCTGGTTTCTGATTTACATCTTGAGCAATGATTTTCAAGACGTTCTGTAAGCTGCGGTAGCCTCAGCTATTGCACCTTATGTTATGTCATTCAGTAATTTTAAAACAATTGCAGAGCTTTACTTGATATTCTCCATATTTGTCCTTAGGATATCTCAATGGTGGTTTTTAAGCCAAGACAATTTTCTACCTTGCTTGCACAAAGGACAGTTCTATTCGACGAATGAGATTGCACCAACGCAGCTTTCTACAGAACATACTCAAACCAAATTGAGCAACTGTTCTGGGCACGGAATGTACAGAGGATTTATCTTGGTATTATGCGCTTGAAGAGCATTATAGCACTCAAACATGTTTGCTGCATTGGCATAAGACTGTCCTCTAGGGGTTTTATGTCAAATGTTGTATTTCTTTAAGAAGGCAAAAATAATTGTGGCAAACGCTTCTTCAATGTGGCTTCGTATGGGAATGAATGTGAAGAAACGTTCTAGCAATTCACCATCTGACACTCTAGCATATCTAAACATACAGCCAGTTAGTCACTAAGAAATATGTGTAGTGTCTAATCAATGCTCAGAGAAAAGTACTTGGCTTCCTCTATTTTCTTTAAAAAAAAACTTATTTCCCATTATTTCGATCACTTCTACGAATTGTGGAAGACAAACAGGAGGCTTTTCCGCTACCTTGATTGCCTAAATAATAAATCAGAAAAGGGTCATGTTCCGCGATTAACTCTAAAATAGCTGTATGGACAGTAACAGCAGCGATTAACTAAAAAAAATGCTAAGTATTTGCGATTATGTTGAGAACCAGAGTTCTATTTCACCACAAAAGCTAATCCATGTGATGAGAGAAATTTGATAATTGACACTACTCTTTGCAGAATTTTGATTCAGTATTCATGTTCTTTGTTGAACTGAATTTCCAAAGAGTTGTCAATTGGTCTGTGCGTGCGTCTTCTACTGATCAATGTCTGTAAACATGCCCTATGCGCTGCAATGTCCCCGTGTAGTTTCATTCATTTTGGGCTATTCTTCCAATTAGAAAATTCATAGGTAAATTGAGTTTAACCTTTATGTGCTTTAGTAAATATGACGCATAGCAAATAGTACACATTTCCTGTGGAAGGAGTATAAGCCATTCTCTTAATAACTTGAACTTACGATAGCTTACATCTCAAGTTAAGAAGTACAACTGTTTCTTCGGTAAACTTTACAGTAATTTCAGACATCGCTGTTATTCCGACACTTGCCTTTTCTCAATTTTCATCATTCATACACTTAACTGTAAGATTCTATTTACATTAACGAACATTAACCACCTTATTTTTGTCTGTTCTAGCTAAGAATGCTCACTGTCTTTTACTGTTTTATCTACCCGCTTCTGAGAGAGAAGTAAGGCTTTGAAGATATGTTTCTTTCTAGATAAATATTATTTTGATCCTTTCTCGCGGGACCCTTAAAAGGTGTGATCTCTTAGGGTAAAGAAATGCCGAAGATGCCTAGTGGTCGAGGTCGAGGTTTAAGTCGCGGTCGCTGCCTCGATGATAGCACAAACACATGGATTCAAATGGGTAAGCGCATGCCGGAGATCAACCGCGATGGTGAATTAGTGCCCGCGATGATGAACAACAAAGCTTGCTTTACATCGATGTTGAGTGGAAGCATCGCTGTGGCTCGTGTTCTCATTGGTTCTCCCAAGGTCACGAAACGCTGCACGGAATGCAATCTTCATTTGTTCAGAATTTCGTCTGTAGATGATTGTGTGTGTTTATGCTCGAGAGGTTTTGTTGCACTGTTGAATTTGGTGATGCTGTTTAAGTTCCGGGAATAAATGATGATATTCACCCAAATCTTGTCTCCTCTTATTAATAGGATGAGCACTATAACGCCTGTTCTGAATATCTTAAAGTAACCACCATTTTGTAGTTGTAGACATAGAATAATTATCTTCACTGTTACTGGAGTGCATGGTTTAGCTACACTTGAATTTAAAAAATCAACTGAACAACGAAACACGCACGGAATCATTTCGCACGTGACCCAGCAATGTTACTCCTCAAACTGAGAACTTACAGCGAGGACGCGACCTCTTCGGTATGTGCGCCCTTCATCCATCGCGACCTAGACATCGAGGTAGCGACCGCGACTTAAACCTCGAATTCCACCGCGAGTCATCTTCGGCATGTCTTTACCCTTAGGCCGGTACCTAATTGACCTATTTAGTAATTCGGCACTGATATATTAATTATGCATCCAACTCATAAGTACAAAATGTATGATCAAGAATAAAAAATATGACGTAAACGCTAAGCAGTATTATGAAATACTTCTTCTTAAAATTTAATATTGAGATATTGTTCTCGTTTACCTGATTCAAATATGTTTTCAATTTAGGTCCTGCGCTAGCAATATAACGACTGTGATATGCTATACCAGCCGTTTTAACTTCTCTGGCAAAAATTCCCTTTTCTTGAAGACTTTTCACGAAGGGTTTCATGACATCCTCTGGTCCAGACACAGTAGAGCTATCGGGTCCATTGTGACAAGCTACATCAATTTCGGGTGGACACAAGTCTTTTACTTCTTCATAGGAAAGACCTAAAAAAATTAAATGTTGTATTAATTGCATATTAATTAGGACATTGAATCTTAAATTTAAATAAACTTATATACACTTCATAATAGTAATTTCGTAAGCTTTTATGAGAGCATCACATCTTACCTATGAAGATACCTTTTTTAAGTTTTCTTTTTTAAGAAAACTGGAAATATGATCTTGTTTGATTTCAACAAAACGGGGTCAATATCAAGATATTCAACGGTCAACAGTGCACCATTCGAGTGCAAGTTAACGCAGTAGTGTAGTAACGTCAGTAGTCCAAATCTATTAACTTTGCTGGTGACACGGTAAAAATATGGAAAGAATATATTTTGGTGTTGCAAATGTGACTCTTGCTAGTCGTTATTAGTAGCAGCAGGGACGTAAACTCCCTGAAGAGACCATTCTACTTTACAGATATTGGGTAATAGGACAGTAGAAATAGCTTATATTCTTAGAAAAACAAACAAGAGCAACAAATCAATGCAATCACAAATTAGCTGAGATTTATAGCTAGGCAAAGCAATAATGATGGAATCTCCCTGACATTTGAAAACAGAAGCACGGCACAAAACATAAATAGGAAGATAAAACTAAGAGCAAGTGTAACTGTCGTGCCGTACATGTGGACGGAAGTCCTTATGTTCGATTTAAACCTAAATCACATCAAGCGCAGTGGTGAAGTGGTAAACCTAGCCAATGTTCTCGCGAGTGGACTTACCACTGCAAGTCCGTAAAGTATCACTCGTGTTGATTTCATGATTCTGCTTCTGTAAAACTTGAATGTTCTGGTGTCTTTATTCTGATGTTGCTTTCAACAGGTAAACCGACTAAAAGCCAGTCTCCATCAATGGCATCACAAGCAAGAAAGCATGATAAGGAGCAACAACATTCATAGTTTTCAGTTTGCGGTTCGTCGTACTTACTTGTACTCATCTGGGAATCAGCTAAGTCAACATTGTTGTCACCATCGGTTTCTGAAGACCAGGGGAACACCGTGGCCTTGCTTTTTCATTTTGGATTAGGCGTACATCTACATATTTATTAATGGAACTCAATGTCATTTATTTCAATATTTAATCGCCACCACTAGGTGCAAGCGTACCTTTTCTACCCCACTTCGATCGCTGCTGAAGACCAGTGACAAATTGTACTGTCACCTTCACCGTCACATTATCAGTGTTCGTTTTTCGTTTCTACATTGTTTCCTTATCTCATTAAACTTAAAACTCTTAAAATGATCAATCCATCGACGTGTTCTGTGCCTGTGAAATAGTCTCTACGACCTCAGGAGGTGGTGATATTTCTGGAAGTAATATATTTGGCACTTAATGATGATCAGTAGGAACGATTCTACACTTTCGAAATACTGCCCTTATGATATCCCCAGTTTTAATCTGAACAGGCCAACAGTCGCGAAAACATTCTTGGTGACGATTGGCACGTCGCACTAAACCGGTTGAGTTAAATGTGATGAATTTTCTAGTAGAAATATGAACGAGATGTTGCAACAACAGATTCGGATTGATTCTTCTGACAAATGAGCTGTCTTGTCAGGATTCTCCTCAGTTTTGTCTAGGGGTATGGTATTTACACCATCGTGATGTGATCGTCGAAAGAAATTCGATTAAACCAACCTTGATTTGTATTGTTTTACGTGGTGCTCTAATTCATGATACGTTCTGACTACATTGTGTCTCTCTCTTTATGAGGATCTTAGTTCTCCGCGGAACATCATGAAATTCATCTCATCAGAAATCACATAACTGCCACGCAGTACCCTTTCTAACTTTTCCAGATTAGTGAAGCATTCCTCAGTAATTTCGTGGCAGACAGTAGCACGAACTTTTTCTATGTTTCGACAGAGCCGCACGAAAAGTTTTGACCTATGCAGTTTTAGAAAACTATAGACGAGATCTTTAGCTTGTAGACTATATATCCACTTCTTGACAGTTCTTTTCTGATCTAGGGATATTTTTCAAAACCAACCTTAAGGTAAATCCATCAAATAGATATCTCGATTGTGCAGTATTTACAATACGCTCAATAAAGATATAAGAAGTATTTAAACTGTTAATAATTGATTCAATTTTGACTTTCGAAATATATGCTTCACCGATATGTAGTAAAGATTTAATATTATTCGCTTGGAAACATATTGTTGATAACTTGTAGATTTAAAGTTATTATACTATGAAATTAAGAATGGAATGTGAAAAGTTTTATGTAAACACAAGGGGGCTCGGTCGTGCATCTCCTTATGTCAGTTTACAAATGAGTGGGAGGGGATGGAACGGCATGCAATGAACAATACCTTTTTCATGCATCTTATCAGCTTTTTTCTGCTTTGGTCAAAGTTGCTTGCCAGAGGAACTTACGGGGAGCTGAACTCGAAAACATTCTACAATTATTTCAGAGGTTGAATATAAGGTAACTACTTAATTGTTAACCACACCTGACTTTCAATTTCGCAGCAGGAATTAAGGCTTTATGCCTCACTAAAATATATTCTTCCCTCATTCGTTTCAACTATACTTTATGTTCTGGAAGATTACTTAAAGTTTTTGGAGATCTATCTCTTTTTCTTGGGGAAACTGTGAAGCTATATTTAGTTAAAAAACTGTCATTGAAAATATTATATAATGACTAAATCCAAGGAAGCAGTCGGTTCGCTTCTAACACTTAATCTTCGTGATCTTATCAGGTAAATTCTTCAGAGATTTCATCATGTCTTGGTACTTCAACTTGGCTGATGTCATGGTAGCCACCTGCTGAATTGAGCCTCTTCAAAGTGAAAACCCAATACACCTGTCAACGATGTATAATATCACTGCTACTTATGAAGTAACGAACAAGTTCCCATACACTTCACTCATGTTTATGATAAAATTTAAGTTAAATGTTGCACTGTAGACGTACATAGCTAATTGCTTGTAACAATTTCTAAACACATAACAAGAGACCGTCAATAACATCGTATCGAAATTCGAAACTTACCCTGAAATCTTGCTAGGAGAATGTACGTCCTGTTGAGAGGGAATCTGCCCGTGTTAACTGAAAGATACCGAGATACGGGCAGTAATATTGGACGTTTTTAGGAATGTTGGATGTAATTTTGCCTATTTTCAAAACCAAAAATAATTTCGGGTCGGGAACAGACTCCCTAAATATGTCCCTGGCGATGAGTGTTGCGGTGTGTTTCAATGCCTAACCAACTTCGAAATTATTTCCCTTGGGATTCGACCCACTTACGTCAATTATTCTCTCATTATTAGAAGCATGATTGGAACGTCTCTTTTGGAACTGCTGTCACGCCGCCGTCGCGTTGTGAATAAATGTGCTCTCGGATGTCGAAGCGGGTATCTTCGAGTATCTATTTGACTTTACAGGAAAGCCAGAAGTCACAAAATTCCATGTCTGTGGAGTATGGAGCTTAAGGAATGACAGGAATGCCATCCTTTGCTAGGGGAAACTGGATCAAGTAAAAGGAATGGACTGGGGCGTTATCCTAATGTGATCGCCTCTCATTGTCAATCATTATTAATTTTGTATTTATTCTTAAATTTTCATTTTTGTAATCATATTTCTATAATTAACTTTTATTTTCACAAATATTTTATTCTGTTGTAAATTCTAAAGAATAATAAAGATGGCGGGTAGAGAATCTCAACACGAACACCTTTTAGCAAAGCAATATACGGCAAACCACACACACTTACGGAAATTATGACGTAGACCTATTGTTCTACTTTCCTTTAAGCGGCCATTTTGTTCATTTTTAAGACATCATACGATCGTCACGTGAAAGCACTAAGACGCACAAACAAGAGAGCAATGAACTATATTAACCTAATTATTTCGTCACTTCAAGACCGTATATAAAGGACCCCGACAGACCAATCGATCTGCTATCTCACACAGCCGGTCCATGCTGTCACTCTGTGCCACCGTTCTAGAAGGAAGCCAAGAAACATAGAAGGAAGTCCAGTATAGTTTAAATCTCATCTTAACAGAAGCAGTCAATTTTGATACAAGTCTTTCAAGAACACAACTTTCAACTTTATTTTTCCAAGGTATGTTTCAAGGATTTCTTAGAACATTGGTGCTTAAATAGTTTCATTGCCTGAACGATTCGTGTGCTCTGTTAAATATTTTAGATTTAAATATAGCTTTTCGGTGTGTGCTGTATTTTATTTTGTTCTTTAATCTTCGAGTTGAGATTCTGCGCCTTTTTAGGGAAAATGTAAAATCTTGTTATCCATTTCATTCCTAAAGCTAGAATATACTCTATCCCAGAAGTTACCATTATATTAAAGCTAATATCCACTTAACTCACGCTGAACGTCCCTCTCGTATTTGCGAATGCTCAAACCTTTATCCGAGTTACGCTCGAGTAGACTTCTCTTTAGCCCCCAAATAACAAAACCTAAAGTCTACGTAATATTTGCCCCCACAAATAGATAAATAATTTCTCTATAAGTGAACACAATTGCAAGACGAAGCCAGACGTTCACAGGACAAGTTCTAGACGTTCACATGGTGAATGGACGCCCAGGTTCGAATCAAGTTCGAATACGGTAATTTCCCAGTTTTTGTTAAATTTTAACACATTTTTTTAAGTTTTTGCTTTTCGGTTAGATAAAATACACTAGTGTACTGCGCTTTTCTATATACTAGTTTAGGAACGTCGTGTTCAAATTTAATTCGAATCGGATAAATTACTAAAGGATGTGTTGTCATCTTCCACGCGAACAATGGGAGAATATTCATCCCGAAAATATAGAACCAATTAATATTCAAACTCAATATTTGAACTACCCTTTGTTTGTTCTCCAAACAACGCAGTGTGTAGCTAATATTCAACAATATATTGCATATAATATCGCGCAAACAAAAACGGTTAACCAAATTCTGACACCCACCACTTTAGACAAACTTTTGCGTCATATATTTTCAGCGATTGATTTGCAAAATGAACAACAACGTGTAATTGTGCTACAAACATTCATAAATAAAGCAAATACCGCACTTTTGGAAGCACAATATTTCTTTGGTGATTCTTTTACGTTGCATATAACAACCACTGCATACAATACAATCGAGTTTTTTGTCACTAGTGATGACAAATCAACGATTTTACATGCGAAACTCCCAAGTACAAATAACACGGCAGATATTATTTATGTTCGACAAACATTAGCATAAAATATTCACACAATGCAAACGTGGATGCTACCACTATGCCAGTTGTATGCTGCAAAAATCATACAGTCAGTTCGTCTTTATGCTCCTAAATATTCGCGATTGATTGCACTTGCACCCGAACAGGAGATAAATCTTCGCAAAATATTACTTATTTGTGAAAAGAATTTTTCTGATAAACAGAAATTTGTGCAATTTTGTAAGCGATTGACAAATAAGATTTTATCTTTAACATTGCTAGTTAAATTTAAAGCAGGGAATGCATTTTCTTTCCGCATGGAATTTGAAGACAATAATGAAATCAGGTTTACGATAAAGGATATGTAATGAGAACGGAATAAGAAAAAAACACACAA
>JAGDQP010032693.1:616-21130 GCA_022664845.1 Lepisma saccharinum | reverse complement strand
GCCAGCTGCATTCCGTCCTCCGGGTAATGAGGGCCTCCGAGGCTGTTTCCTTGCTTGTACCATCATATGTAAAGAAAGGAGGGGTGCTGACATTTGACTCACCACGCTGTCAGCTAATGCGGGTTGGTGAGCAGCCCATCCATGTTCGTTCGCCAAGCAGTTGCTTGGGTACTAACAGGCCCCACGACGTGAACGTATGGATTGGACATTAGGCGTCTACCCCGGTCGGTTCCCTTAAGTCTCAGCAAGAGGAATTGATATATATATATATATACACACAGTATATACGTATATGGCTGTAATAATAAATCACTGCCACATTCAATCCACTAGTGGATGAGGCCTCTCCCCGAGGGGAGGAGTTTGTCTACTGCTCCCACGCTGACCAGACGGATTGGGAGAGGAGAGCAGAAGCTCTGATTGTGATCGCCACTGTCTTTAATTCACAGCAGCTCCCCAATTGTTCTCACGATGCTGGGTCAACACCGAAATTTTTTGATCCCCCGGGAATCGAACCCGGGACCGCTCGCACTGAAGTCGAGCGCGCTACCGACTAGGCTACGCAGGAGCTCATATATATATCGATATATATATTCGTGCCTCAATGCTCATAATACCTGCAAAGTAATTTGACCGTGTAAGGCCGCGTTTGTCCGCTAGAGGGCGTTAAAGTTTGGAGCAAGGGGAAGGGGAAGACATCCGCTGCAATGGCTCCCGCAGTTTCGGTTTGAACAAGCACTTATTACTCAAAATATCTACTTAAACATACCTCACAGTGCTGACAAAGACTGCAAAACCACTCCAGCGTTGATTTTCAATCAATTGTCCATATCTCTGGTTATACTTGTCGGATTTAATTGATCTTTTTTTTAAACTAAAGCCTAAGTTACACGCTATATTTTGCGTAAGGAAATAGGTTACTGGTCACATGCTGAATGTGGTGAATGGGAAAAGAAAACATCCACACTTACATGGTTATTGTAATAGTCCTAAAGTTGGTCACTGAAAAGTAAGAAAGACTGAAGCCTTAATTGCGTGATATTTTAGTGTGGTCAAATAAATTTGTGCTTTTATATGATATAATGTATCTTTACAGTATCCATTGGGAAATATTTGTAAAATGTAATTTAATGCACATTGGATAGTTGCAAAATTCTGTTCGCCTTTGCCCGACCAAGTGTTCGGCATTGTCCGGCATTGTCCAGTGTTCAGCAAATATTAATAACCACATTGTACAGGAGAATCTTAAGTTTACATCTGCTATCTATATTTTCTAAAATTGGCCAAATAGCTTTTGTGCAATGTTGTTAGAAGTTTAGGTATTGGTCATTCACCGTCCTTTGTCTAATATACGGACAGAACACTTCAGCTGTTTTATACACTGGCCACTTTGCGTTATTGTTTAAATAATTATAGGGCTAAACTCAAAATATTGCTTTTATAGAAAATTTATTCTTTTACTTAGTCCGTTTTGGAACAGGACTACCTAATTAGTTGCTTGCACTTGTGCGAAGTGCTTGCGTTAGACTGTACAAGTATGCAGAGCGAAAGGGACAAATAAAATGTATTTTTCTGTATTCATAAGCAGTTTTTAGCATGTTGGCACCAATTTAAGTCGCCAATAAACTAGTTTTGGGCTGGCTTTCTCCTTCTGGGTTTTACAGCGCTAACCTTATCAGAAACCAAACTGTCACAAAGTTACGTCACAATTTTAAAACTTATTCCTCATCAATGTGGTAAACAGTTAATGCGTAGATTTTATATATGGGAGACAATATTCTGAAATGTGATGCGGTCTTACAGTTCATGGGTTCAAATCGGGAGTTCAGGGATTCCACTAGTTTCAGTTTGGGGGGTAGACTCAAAATTGGGAGGATGTAAATTGAGTTTTGCACGGTTTCTATCGATTTTTACCGTAAAAAAAATAAATTTGGGGAGTCTCGAGAAATCGAGGGATGACACCTTCACCAGAAGGGGGCCTTGCAGACTCACTGTTGGAGTTATAATATGGTAATCATCTCCGATGGCATTGTTCCAGTTTTATTAGTATTATTCTGAAACTCAATATTAGCCTATGTCTATCGTCCACTCATACATTTATGCAAAAGATCTTTGGCAAGTATTTTCGAGTATATTTGTAGGATTACGTTAATGATAAATACCAAAAATACCAAATAAAATTTATTGTCAAAATAGTGGAGAAATGACATGTAATACCTTTAAAAAATTCAAAAACGTTCTTTTTTTTATATTTTTCTTTTTACAGATTGTCATCTTTTGGAGATCCATCCTAACTTCGTCGTACATTTGGATTTGGCGACGGTCATGCATAGTAATATTTTAGTGAGACTGGCTAAAGGTACAGCTAGAATACTGCTATTCAAATCATCCGATAATACAGAACCGCGATATGAAATACTGCTACCCTCGTCCTCGTCTGATAACCCTTTGGTGTACAAATCAGGGGACCTCATCCTGCGAGGGCCTAAATCGACCATTTTTGAGGACGCCAATTGGGCGAAATTCAACTTAAGTATTGGAGATAGTGGAATCCTTAGAGTAACCGTTGTAAGTAAAACATTTTTTCTTAACTTTGTCCCTATGTTATTTCCTAACTAAAAGCCAGTTTTTGGTCCAAGTTGCTGAACATTGAGAGAGATTCTATTGAAAATGCCAACATTAGTTAGAGGTCTGAAATCGGTGTTCCTAAACGGATCGGGTCAGGTCTAATGCTTTGTTTAGATTACTAAGATTTTTACAATGGTAAGAATCATAGTTGAAATAACTTTCGTTTTGACTACGAACTTAACTTGGTTATCTTGCTCGTACTGCCATCTTGTCAGTATCATGGAACTAAGAAAAAGATTACACGGTAAGGGTTTAAATTATAAAATAATTAAGACAAATGAATTAATTGCAGTGCAACATTTTGTAGATTAGTTATGCCACAGCTCGTTTATACTATTAAAGTGATACGCACCACTAGGATGCCATATACTTCGATGGCGATAGAAATTAACTCACGAAGTGAGCTGCGCTTAACGGCCATCTTGCGTTTAGATTACTAACGAAAAAACCTTCGTAAGTTAAAACGCTGGTTAAATTTGAAATTTGCGTTTACATTACTAAAATGACCTTGCTTAACGTTAACCATGGTAAGATGTTATTAATGTAAAGAAGGCATAACCCCACTCACGTCAGATCACGGGTCGAGCTGGTCACATCAACTCGGGTCACGAGTCTGCTTAGAGCAACTCGAGTCACGGTTTGGGTTATCCCGAGTCAGGTTAGGTCGGTTAAACCCAGTTGAATTAGATGAGATACACTCAGGTTGCGGGTCGGGTCAAGTCACACTCACACGAGTTGGGCTGAGCCTTAACCCGACTCTTTGGTAATACTAGTTTGAATTTTCCAAAATTAGCGTTTACCAAGGAAAGTATCCGCAAGAGTGAAGAGTACGAAGAATTATTCGAAGTTCACGTTAAATTGAATGACACTCTTCATTGAAGCTATGGAAGTAAACTTTAGGGATAAATTCCTACTGATGAACCAAGGTAGAGGTTTTAATTTGTGACGATGCCGCTGTAACTTTGAGCGCCTGTAGTTCCGAAACTATGCATGTTTCGAACTTTCTTCTAAGAAATATTTCGATGTTTTATGTGAATCATCACCTGCCGAAGTTTGTCGGTGTTGTTCATTAACAGCCTGTATATATTATTAATTTGTTGTTTTTCCTGCAAACCTGCAACACACAAGTCGCTAAAATCGGGTTGTATCTCGGCTAGTTAAATTACTGTAATATAAGATTTCACTGTTGTGTCAGAGCCTTTGAGGCGTATCGTAACTGGTACATATAGGAATTGCATAACTAGTCGAATTTAAAACACAAATTCGTATTGAAATCATGCGTCAGTTAAGTTCTATTCAGTTGACCCAGAAAAAAAATTCCTTATTCGCTTACTACAAACTACATTTTGTTCTTGAAACATCTACAATGATAATAGTTACTAATTAAATCTCGTTAACATACACATTTCTTATTTTATAATGACTGGCAAAAACGAGATACATTTAGAATCTTAGAACCATAAACTTACTTAAACAGGTATAAACAGATCTGCACGGTCAAAGTTTCGTTGCTGTTACTTCAAACAGATCACCCATGTCTGCTTGACCGATCTTCGCTGAACGACTGCTCGAACAACCACTTTTTGCATTTACTTTATATTTTGAACTTGCTTAGTTCTGCTTTCCTCACAAGACCATAAGATCATATCGAAACCTACCTAAAATTTCGCTAGGAGAATTTACACCCTGTGGAGAGGTAATATACAAAAAAAGATAGCTGTCCATATTAAATGCAAGGTACCGAGATTTAGAAGCTCTGCCCCCTTCCCCACGAAATTCAGATTGTTTTGTAGAATCCATATAATTTTGCGTATTTTACATGAAGAAAATTAATTTTGGGGGCTCCAGAGCCCCTAAATACTTCCCAGACGAATAGTGCTACGGTGTGGGGTTAAACTACAACTCGGCCGTGTTTTTCCAGGAGGAAAGTTAAGGAGAAGTGACTTGTGTTGATTGAATCACAAAAAATACACTTTTGGAACACTTCGACCAATATTCCAGCTCTTATCTCAGCACCTTACAGTTAATAAGGGCAACTGATGTTTTGTATATTACTTCTCTACAAGACGTAGTTCCTCGTAGCAAAATTACAGGGTAAGTTTCAATATGATTTCGTTGGCGGTCTTCTTGTCAGACCTGAATCGAAATTCCCCAAATACCAAATTCATGTTTAAAGACATGCTATTGCCGCTTTGGTTAAACTTCCTTCTAAATTCGGTATTTTGAAATTACTGTGTGCTTTATGATAATTAATTCACCTTTTCTTCGTCCAAACCACATTAAATTTACATCGTTATTTTATCAGCAATTTCCTACTTAATTTCTCAACCGAGCTTACCTGACGCATTACTTATTCTTTTACTTTAGTACATTCTTGTTCACCCGTGTACTTACTTTGGTACATAAGATATATTATTCATCTTTTTTTTCTGCAGACCATTAAGAACCTCTCCGTACGCCTTGTGTCCATTCGTATCAATGACCATTCATCTCTTAAGTACATGCAAGTCACAGCTGCAGACGATGGAACCCTCCATATGCTGTTCAATTGCGACGGTAAGTCATCAGAATATGAAGGACATCGAATTGAAAGTATATAAAGAGTAGTAGTATGCATAAAATAAACATCCCATCTAAAGTAAATTTGTAGGAACAGAGAGAATATTACCCTGGGACAGAGATTACAGGACATTACAATCACTTTTGTTTATATACCTCATTAATTAAAGTAAAACAAAATCACATACTTATCTTTGGTACTGTGATTTTAACAAATCTCGAATTTGTCAAACAGATCCACATATTATTATTGTTTGGTCGAAAACGGCAGGTCCTTCAAGCCAAGTTAAACTGTCTCCATTTATCCCCATTCCATTTATAACTTGTAATTTATATTTATTCTTCATTGATTTTTACTAATTGTACATCTTTCTTCCTTTCCAGCTTGCGAACCCCTTTATTTTCCGAAAGATTTTGCTAAGAGAGATATAAATTTCTTAGACCGTCCAGGATGGATGTCATTCCTAGGTGAAGGGATGGCTAATTTCGTTGTAGAAGGGGATGATCATGCAGCAATTTGGTTGTCTCAAGAACAGACTGCTCTTCCTCCTGTATCCAATGCCTTCGGTGTAAATCTCTCTACAAAGCAATGGACGGTTTTCTGGACACTACAAACCATGTCATCAACTCAGGTACAAAAGTTACTAACTGTCGAAATCAAGAACAGAGATATTTGGTCATTGGTCTATGCATAATATAGAGTTTATTATCACGGGCAAAATTATCTGGCTAAAGGAATCGTGTCCTGGGATAAAAATGCAAAGCATGTTTTGAACTCATCCCCAAATTCCATATTTGCAAGAAAGTGCTAAGAATTCTTCGTTTCTTGCTGAACAACCTAATGATCTATTGTGTAGCCAACTGCCATTCAGTCGCCCAATAAGAAATCAGAGTTCAGGGAGAGTGGTTCGGAAAGAAGTAGCCACTGATCTTCGTTATTAATACTTTTTTATTTATTTATTTGATTTACTTACATTTTTGGCTGTACTGGTATTGACTTCGTAGTCTAGGGGTTCTCAACCATTTTAAGATTGTGAGTATTACCCACATGTAGTAGTTGTACTAAGTGTGCAAGCACGATGAAATCGAATATGCATAAACTTTTATAGATAGATAAATAAATAAATTTCTAAAACTCGCAAAGTGAATAAGTTCCTTGAGATTGAATGTTGCTAAGAATTTCAGTGATGTCCAAAGAGAAGTCGCTTATTTTTATAAGTAAACAGTGCTTACGATCCTGTTCGTCAGGTGGGTTGTATCCTACATACCTAGTCATTTGAGAAAAACCTCTGCAATATGGGGAAACGTTTCGTACCTTATTCTCCAACCAAAGGCAAGTTCCGCACACTGTCATATGAATAATCTTGATTTGTCTGATACTGATTTGAAAGACGGTTATACACCATCTTAAATAACTGTTCATGCTCTTCCAAAATACAAAAGCGCACATCAAACTTGTTTAAAAGATCTTAAATTACTAGCTGGACAATTTTAGGACAATCATATTTTGCTCGGTCAAGTCTCGAGAGTGTGTATGTGCAAATTCTGAGCAATGTAGTTCATTCTTGTTTGGCAAGTAATCTTTCTATCATTTTAACGTGTTTTAAATTTATTACATTGGATGTTTCCAGGAGTTCTTTTCTACTCAAGATGGAGCGCTCATAAAGTTAGTGTAAAATATTACCTCACCTACAAAGTTTCAGCTTATAATATTTGAGAGTCCATCAAAGAAACAAGTTAAGGGTCGCTGTTTTTTAAGTAAATTTTAGAATCGAAAGCCCATTGGCATGATGTGTTACATGATGTGCATTCAAGTTATAACACCTCTTTTTTTTAGGTCTGGTAACAGATAGAAACGTGCTGTTTTTCTTAAAAACACACGAGCACTCGTTGGGAATGCGTGAAAGATAGCAGCATCGTACGACACACAGAACTCTCGCGGCAGCGGCGAGAGTGATGACTGTTTTGGATACTTACTATACTCGTGAAATGGCGACGTTTTCATTTCAAGAACAGCGTGTAATAATTCGTTCTCTCCATTTGCGTGGTGTGACACCGCTTGAAATTCATCGGCAGTTGAGTGAGACATGTGGTGATGGTGTCATGGATGTTTCTAATGTGCGTTCGGGGGTGCGACAGTGCAAAGAAGGCAGAACCATAACGTCATGTGACAACAAACCAAGACAATCTCGGCCTCGCACAAGCTGGTCTGACGACATGATCAAACGAGTGGAGAATGTTGTATTGGAGGACCTCCGAATGAGTGTGGAACAAATTACCACCAAAGTTAGCATTTCCGTGCAGGGTTGAAAAACGGCATCCATGTCTCATCCATTGTCACAATCGATGAAAAGAAAGTGCCATTCATGGCTTCATCACGCGTCAACATTGCCTGACAACATGCCACACGCGCAGCCTTGTGTTCGTCCGTCAGCATTCGTGGCACCCACCTGGAGGAAACTTTTCGCATTTTCAGGTCTTCATGCAGGATTGTGTGCACAGATCTCACGGAAATGCTAACTTTGGAGGCAATTTGTTGCACACTTATTCGGCGATCCTCCAACACATCCTTCTCACTCGTTTGATCATGTCGTCAGAGCGGCTTGTGCGAGGCCGAGATTGTCTTGGTTTGTTGTCAAGTGACGTTATGGTTCTGCCTTCTTTGCACTGTCTCACCCACGAACGCACATTAGAAACATCCATGACACCATCACCACATGTCTCACTCAACTGCCGAGAATTTCAAGCGGTGTCACACCACGCAAATGCAGAGAACGAATTATTACACGCTGTTCTTGTAATGAAAACGTCGCCATTTACGAGTATCGTAAGTATCAAAAACAGTCATCACTCTCGCCGCTGCCGCGAGAGTTGTGTGTGCCGTACGGTGCTGACATCTCTGTCACGCATTGCCAACAAGTGCTCGTGTGTTTTTAAGAAAAACAGCACGTTTCTATCTGTTACCAGACCTAAAAATAGGATGTGTTATAACTTGAATATACCTCGTACTTAAATATGTTGTCATTTAATATATTTTTTTACATTTTGCTATCATAATGGGGCAGCACGTAAAGAACACCACAATCAATGGTAAATTTCCCTAAAATTATATGTCCGGATTTTTCCTGGAAATCAATTCGTTGGGAAATGAATGGAAAGTTTCCGTATGGTCACCTTGTATGTGTATATAGTATCCGTATTTGGCAGAGATAAGTGCAATTAACACATCAACTTGGTCAATAACGTTGATTCAACAAATTATCTTCATATGAAAGTAAACAGAAAATACACACTATACGCACATTGCTATGAAGTGTTGACTATCCTCCAGGCATGCAGCACAAATTTGCACAAGCTTTGAAGTCCTGTAACTCGAGTTCCGCTAATCTCCGAAACGTAGTATTACAAGGATGTTCATTTGAACACATCATCAATACACAGCGGAAGTTTCAAGTTGATTTGTGATTTCTACCGGAAACAGTTCGTATAAGACATTATATTTATATAGTGTCTCATGCTGCCCTTATTTGCACGATCCCACATGCATTGACACTGTTCTGGACTACCTTACATTTCAGTGCAGGTAATATACTACAAGCGAACAAATCTACAATTAATCAGTGGCGTAAGTAACCGGGGGATATATGATCCCTGGCTCCAATTCTTGTTTTCTCGTTACTAGTTATCAAATACTTTTATGAGGTGTGAAATCATCATCCTGCCACAAATCTCTGAATTTGACTCATGTGGTTTTTGTATCAAGAAACACCCCAATCAACTTCTTATAATGGCTAGGGACTACTTTTGTAGATATGATTGAGTGCTAGTAGTAACTTTATTTATTTATACGGAAAGTAACACGCTAATGCGTAACAAATACCATAAAGGGGCATCAGTATCAAAAATGCTTCTTTTGAAACAGGAGAGCATAGATATTAAAGAGTGCAGTAGTTGCCCCTAGAATATGCGGTGCCTCGGGCAAAGGTGTTTCTCGGGGTCCCTCTCAGTAGGCAAGTTGAATAATAACGTTTTCTGCCTATGTGACTGCGGATTCCCCAACGTGCGTGGCCCGGGGAATGGGCCCCACCTGCTCTGTCCTCATGGCGATACTGAAAGAGTGTCTGCCATTGAATTACATGCGAACGAAAGTTGTTTAAGAAAATGGCAGGGAAACCTTTAAAGATAAAGACGTTGTTTTTGGCAGATTATATGTATGCACCCAGAAAATCTATTAATTTAATTGAATTCTTTACTGGGATATGGTAGAGTAGAGGATTAAGATGGTATTGGCCAGTGCCTTGCCGTTCCGACCTTCGTCTGTTGAAACTAAGGGTAGTGCTGGAAAGCCGGAGTGAAAATGATCGGCATGGGATTCGAACCCACGTGCCTACTTATTAGCGATCCGAAGTCAGCGACGTTACCACTTGGACTACAGTGGGTAAAGAATCTACGAATGAAATATCTAAGTTATTACCACTTTGGTGACTACGTTCGTTTACCATTTTAGTGACGAATTATAGTTTTCCATTACGTAAAGAAATAATAAAACAAATTAAATATAAATCTCTATTTCCTAAGAGGGCTTGAAATCGTGGAGGGTGGTCCAGTGCCCTGGTTCACATGAACACCGAGGTCGGCTTGTTTCTACCATCTTGTGGATGTTCTCATTATTTGCTACCAAACTTACTGTAAGGTTTGGTTCCCAGGATCCATACTCTAGGATCCTTAAGGCGATCATACTCCAGGATGCTTTGGGACTTTCTTTCTTTTTAAGAATCCCTCGCTAATTGACAACATGTTTAGCAGATGAGACGTCCTTTGGCGAGCAATACTTCAAGAGATGAGTAGGGGCACGAAATGTAACAGTTAAAGTCCTAATCTAAGTACTACTTCGGTATTCATTTCGTGTTTTAGGAAAATTCCGGTAAATTGACCTAGATCATGGTAATGGTGGACACTGACTCGCACTCCAGATTCGCTCAATGGTACTTTTATTCCACTTCTATTTTTTGGTTATATTTAACCTTAAAAAATGGTAACTGTATGTTTTCTTGCTTGTTGTAACTACTGTTTCAGGTAGGGATGGAACTGCTTGCAGACCCATACTTCTCTGTTCAAGGATTGAGTTCGTCTGAGATTACAGTAAATACATTAGATGGTGGTGGAGGGGTCGATATTCTGGCATTTTGCTATCCAGGTAATCAAAATTTCAGTTGGGTGACCGTACCAATGGTTGACCAAATAAGGAAAATTTCAAGTGTAAACAAGAACTGACGTTTTTATAATAACAATAAAAATAGTTGTTTTTTTCTGCGAAACAAAGCTTGACACAGTGCACAATAAGTCAAAGAAAAGGAAGCTTGCATTTGTTTCATTTGACAAGACAATAGACAATTATACTGCTGAAGCTGCAGTTGCACCAGTAGTTGACCAGCTGTAGTCAGTTATGAACTACGATTGTTCTGGTGTATTTCATTCATTAAAATTGACTGTAGATTGTTCCTTGAACAACGCAGGAATAAAATAATTAATTATTTCACTGCACCTTCTTGTATTGTAATTCAGTCCTTTATTGTGTGCGCTGTTCTCTTCCAGATTCACTTTACACGTTTTACGGCAAGGCAACAATCCATTCCTTGATTGCACAGCGTTTGTGGACTACACTATCAAACTTTGCGGAAGTGTAAAACGTACTGTGTTTACTACTGTGTCCAATATAAACTATTATTATTACCGTCTGTTATCCTTATTGGTTATCCACTGACGTCTGGTCTATTACTGGTACGGTAACCCTATTATACTTTTTTCACTTGAAATTTTTCTTCAGTTTAATTTGTAGCATGGTAACAAATAATACGAATGTTATAGAGGATGTCCTTAAAGTCATATACCTAAGAATAAAACTATTAATCGTCCGCTACTTGAAACAACACCACTGGACTTTTATTCGGCACTTTTTTCCGCTAACAAAACATTTAATTTAAGAATCATTAAAAAGTACACAGAATAATATCAGGCGGGTAATGCTATTGTCTAAATTCACACAGACACACACATAAAAAAAAACTTGCCTACCTGTCAGTTACTAGAAAAGAAATACACTGTGTTGTACCCCGCTCGCATCCTCGTCGAGGCGTCAAAAGTTCAGAGTTCCAATCCAGAACATTAATTAGTAAACCACACTGTAAAATATACCTAGGTACTTCTTGTTCAGTTTTTTGTACACATTTTCTCTTCCGATCGAGGCAGTCGTGTAGTCTGAGGCATTTGGCCAGCGTCTCCAACATCGCGGGTTCGAATCTCGCCTGGCACATGGACTTTTGTCGATTTTTAACAAGCATTGCTTTCATATAATCGTGACGGGCCGAAGTCAAAGTTACTAACATGGCTCATACAAAGTAAAGTTTACAAAAGTTACATGTTTCCCCTGAAATTGTCTTAATTTTCAGCACAAGAATTTTCGCAAGTTTATCGTGTCTTTCTGAAGGTGAAGTTTGAACAATTGTGCGCTTCGTTTTCCACGATTATATTATATTATGATGATTCGGGCCAATCGGTATATGAGGGATTATTGAATTTCTCGGCACTGGGCTATTTTGTTTTACTGAAACCTCATAAATAGTTAAACAGGCATCCAAGCAAATTGTTCTCTTGTTCTCTCTCTCTCTCTCTCTCTCTCCAAATATATATATATATATATATATATATATATATATATATATATAGATAGATAGATAGATAGATAGATAGATAGATAGATCCTTCTTGCTTTCTTTTTCTCTCCCCCATTCTCATAAAATATCTCTCCCTCTCTCTCTCTCTGACAACCACCCACACCGAAAATATCATAGATGTGTGTGTCTTTATAAGGGTCATTCATGGTCTGCGGCTGTTTTATTTTAAGTTTCACACTACCAGCTATATGACCACATTGCTCGATTCTTCCCCCTCTTCTTCCGACGCATATTTGGAAGATAATACAAATTGATCGTCCTCTTGTTTGATGACGGTATATGTAAATCTGTGTGTATGTGGCTGGATAGTCATAAACTGTACTGAACTTGGGGATGCTTTCAGTTCTTTGTTTTAAAATGAGGTCAGCGGTTACCAGAAAGGAGCACCTTTCGCAGGATTCGTAAGCAAGGAAATAAGGAAATTAACAATGGCCAAGTAGAAAAAATCAACTACTGTCCCTAAAACTTGAGACGAGGAGCTTCTTTCTTCTGCAACAAGCCACAGCACTGTGTTAATTCAACATAATGCGGTGACCCAGCGGAACTTCCACTTTTGTGTGTTAAATCAACACAACCCACGGTGTTAATTCCAATACTGGGAGAAAAAAGTTACTGCTGCAGTGAGATTTGAACATGGGTTGCTGAGTTGAAAGTTAAGCATCTTACCGTCTAGGTTAAATCGCCAGACAGAAAAGGAACTAGTTCTCAACAGTATAGAGTATCAAAAATATGTTGCTGAAGCTCAAACACAAACAAGGTTATTCTCACGACTTATGCCATGCTTTAATCACTTTTCCATGGGTCAATTAGGGATCGCAATCCTCATTCATTCAGAATATGTTCCATTTCTATGAAAGTAGACGCAGCATTCGAAATGTTGTTACGATAAGAAAGTCGTAATGCTGGTCAAGTGTTTGGCTGTCGCCATCTTAATCGCTTGCTATCATGTAAATGGAACATTCTCAATGAATGGGGATTCTGGGCCCCAATTGACAAATGGAAAGTGAATAAAGCAATTTCGTGCGAGTAACTTGGTTTGTTAAGGGAGCTCAGCAACAAATTTTTGACCTGCTACACTGTTTGAATCTCGTATAGTCGTTTAATCCAAATATTGTTCAATAAATATCGTTTGTATCTAGCGTTTTTTTTGTCTGGCGATTTAGCCAAGTCGGTAAGACGCTCGACTTCTAACTGAGCAACACGTGTTCAAATCTCGCTGCTGCCGTAACTTTTTTCTCCCAGTATCGGAATTAACACCGTGTGTTGTGTTGATTTAACACGAAAAAGTTGTAGTCACGCTGAGACACCGCATTGTGTTAATCTTTTAGCTAATTTTTACTGTGCCGGCGACGAAGAGCAAAAGGGTAATAAAATTTATCACCAATTTCTCTTATATGTTCATTCGCGATTTTTTCCCACAAATATGAAACCTGCTTCAAAGTTATTTTTCTTTTGAAAACTCAACAAGCTTCAGTCGAAGTATTACATTCAGACTTAGTTGTAATTGTAAGTAGCTTGTCATTTTCTTACTGTTCCTATGTTCTAGGATTGGGTTAATACCAAAATTTGTGGATACCGATCTTTATTTCCGAGCTTCGATACCCGATACTTTCTTCAACAGTGTTATACAAAATATAAATAATATTGATGATAAAATTAAAATTAAAATATAGAAATTTTTTCTATAAATCTTGGACATTATTAGCTTATCCTATTTTTAAATAGTTATTTTATTTTTGCGCATTGTTGACTATTTTCTTTTACATAATAGCAGAGAGCGTCTTTCTAAAATTCGAGACAATACGTTAAAATATCTTTCACTTTAATGAATGTATGAAAATAAAAGCAAATCGAAAAAAATCACCGTTTAACCTACCAAAACATTTAATGACTGAAAAGAATATTATAGGCTCTTGTTAAGACACCCATTAATATTTATTCTATCGAGATCAAGTCGAGTTCCTCTTTTGTTACATATTATTTCTGTTGTACTGAAACGTCTCTCGGAGAAGACTGTTACCAGCTAATCTGCACAAATATTACTTTTGCAGTTTCCTCAATTTCGAATATATTTTTTTCAGTGTCATGTGCGAGACTGTATCCCAAGTGCTAACAGCATGAATTTGAAAATTTATTAATTCATTGAATCATTTTATACAAAAGAAGGAAATGTTTTATTTTTGTGGCTAAACTAGTGTTTTGAATGCTGGGCAAACTGGATCCAAAGTCACATGATATTAAGAAACCATTATATGAATGTTCTATGGTTTTGTTTGGAAGATTTGATTTGAAAATAAATAAACACAAAACAAACAATAAAACAGTTCTCCCTGCTCTTTTCTATTCTGAGACTTGAGACGGAGGACTCTTTCATATTTTGTCACAGAAACTAAAAATAATGCCAAATTTAAATAGGTAGCTCATTGATCTTTATGTTCAACCATGATCTCTTACTTAACATATGAAACATGGAAAAACCTTTTTTGTTTTAAAGTTAAATGTGTCTTGATAACTCAAAAAGTTTCGACTCTGACAGCGAGATGTAAACAATAATGTTCTACGACTAGATTATTTTCATAGAAAGATATCAGTGTCAAATAATTTTATACAAGTATCGAAAATGTATCGTGCTTATTGTTTAAGGTATCGACTGATACCGATACCTTGCGAATATCGGTAGTATCGAAAATCCATCTTTAATTGAGAGAGATAGTCGGTTACTAGCATGGGTCTATGTGCGGAAGTATTATCATGATGAAGAATTCAGGTGTTTCCACTCCACAATTCAGGGTATTCTGCCCTGTGTTCCACCCAACATACATCCTTAAGACTTAAGCGATTATAATGTTAAACTACTTACCTAGACTTGATTATGCATGGTAACGAGACTCGACTATTAACTTCACACTTGAGCATTGCCTAGGAATGATCACTTCGATTCCAGCGAGACTTCATGCAATGATGTACAAAAAAATACCCTTCGGACTTCAACCACATTGTTTACATGATTACGGGAAACATTTACCGTTTTCATGGTTACGGGATTGAATTAAGTTTCTAAAACATTCCATTAACTGTCAAGCACTCACCAAGATCTATTTTATTGACATCGCAAACTATGAATGCGTCTTATGGTTTAAATTACAATCTTCTTTTATTAAAGGGAATAGTTACTAGAGAGATACTACGTGCAGAACACTCCATATTGAAATCCGTGAGCAGTGCCATCTTTTTTTTTTCATCATATCACAACTCTTTTAATGAGAATTCCTAATTCGAAATTAAAATCAATCCCTCAACTCCTTTCTAATTCTGTCAGGTTTTAATGTTATTTTTACACCATCTGGTTTAATGACAAAAACTTGTGTTTCATTTACAGGAGAACCATCGTACATGAAAGAAGCTTCGGCAGAAGTGACAAGTGTTTCGACTATTGGATTATCAACTTCCAAATCAGAATTAAAGAACTTGACTGAAAAAGGAACGGATGAAACGCTTTCATCCACGTCAGTGGTTACTACTACGAGTAGTCAAGACATAATAGACACAGTGACAGAAGTTAGTATAATATCATCCAGTAGTACAAACGATGTAGATGAGAATGAAGACCATAACAGTACTGTTGTAATCAGTAAAGGAAACGAAGAAGCGGGTGCTGGAGAAGGTAGCACTTACTCAACCACTGAAGAAAATTCGCCAGTTACCGAAGTGAATAATGTTACGTCAGCAAGCAACAATAGCCAAGAAAACCAACAATTGGATAGTACAGGAACCAATATCAATTCAACACATGGCTTTGGAGCTGCAGGAAGTGAGGATTTCCAACCTGAAGAAAGTTTCGGAAACTTTGGTAATATTGTTGTTGGATCACCCAATCCAATGTTTGGTAATAATGTTATCAATCCTCTAACCATTCGATCAAGCAGTTTTGAGGGGTAAACAGCTGTATTACTGGTGTTTACTTCCTTTCTCTGATCTTATGTTGACATACACTACACTAGACTATAGTAACCTGTCACCATTTTTGTTAAAAATTCTTAATTTCGCATCTTCTTTCCAATGTTTTTTTTCTCGACTTTCAGGGCCCTTCTACATGAGCGAGGAAAACGCGGTGATTTTACCGCGAGCAAACCGTACCTTCTAACAAAACACATGTGTACACAAGCGTTTTCACCACGCGGTTAGACACGCACATTTAAAAGCATTGTTTTTTTTCTTCCAAGGCATGGTTTGCTCACGCTGAAACGCCGCGTTTTCCCCTCTCGTGTAGAAGGGTCCTAAATTATAATATTCAGCCTGTATTACATGCGACCAGTTCGTCACGCTGCATGCTGATGTCAGTTTGCTGGCGCTGCAAGATGATAGTTTAATTGACGAGATGAAAGCTCTTCAGCTATAAGTTAATGCAATATTGTTTGCTCTTGTTGATTGCAGTCTGTTAGTGAGTTTTAGTAAAACCTTCGTTAAGAACTTAACGACTCATTAGTTAAAGAGCGTAATGAATTTTAAAGCGCTTAAATGTTATTAAACGATACGTAACAGTCTAATGAAGATTGATGAAACCGTAATATATGATATGTAGCAAATTAAAATATAAAAAAATATTATAAAGTCTTCAGCTTTGTGTTTATTTTGCTTAAATGGGCCTAAATTTTATCTAATGTTCAACATTCTGAAGCACACAGAAAGAACTATTTGTTTGTGGTTACCAAAAAAATTGTTAGAATAGGGTCCAAACAAATCTTTTTTTAACTCAACAAAATTTTGCTTAAACGAATTAAATTGCGATCACTGAAAGAAAATATAACAACGTCAATCAACAATAGAACTAAGGTCAGAGATTAAATTCATGGTAGACTCGGGAGGGTTGAGCCCACCCACCGACTTTCTAGGGAGGGATGGGGACCATCCACCACTTTTATCACATGCCATGGATCTTGTGTTTCTATATTGTAAAGTGCCGTGGATTATGCTATCGTAGTATGCGTAAAAATACGTGCTCTTGTTTGTAAATAAATAGTGGAAGACGGAGGGAACCGACAAAAGCAACCAAAGACAGCCGAGGATGAGACGACGTTTGGAAGTGCAGAGTCAGCGTACCTGAACAGAATAAAAGGCGTCGAGCCGCTTCAAGAGGCCCTAATCTGCTACGGGAATAGTCAACTCCACTCCTCTTCCCTCACCTTGGTCTGACCTGCTACGAGGTAGGCCATCCTATCTTACCGCCGTATTTGCTATGGGATAGGCAAAACCCCCAAGTCCATATCCTGTACGGGATGGGACTTTCCAACACCACTATGGCCCCAACCTGCTATGAAGCTAAGGACCTCCTTTCTCAGTCAGGCAACAATCCGTTGCTTGGGCCAACGTCAACAGCAGCCCAAGGAACTTTTTTTAAAGAGAAAGCATATGAGAGACAAATATACCTCAACAATAAGTCTCCATAGTTTTGTACGGGAGACTCTTTTTATTAACTTTTGGAAAATAAATTAACATCACCTAGGAAACATTTGTTCAGTTCTAATGTTAAAAAACAAAAAAAGGAAAAGTCAAAACTACAAACTTCAATAAATATTGAAGACTCGGTGGTGCCAGCAAACAGTACTGACGAAGAAGAACTAAACTTGAAATTAAATGCGAATACAGAGCTCACATCCAGAAATCGGAGCTTCTCTCTTAATCCTGAGACAAATGGTAATACAGAAAATAGTGAAGATCATGAATAATTATTTTCACAATTAATAAACATAACCTTCTCTATCTTGCTTCATGTTTTACAATCAAATCCAAATTTAGCAAGGCAATCTAAGCTACTCCATAATACGCAGCAGCTTATGGAAACACTAACAGAAACAATAATAGTGCAATAAAATCATGAACTTCATCAAATCATAATATTAAATTAATCAATGTTTTGTTCGGCTGGACAGAGTAAGTTAGTTAGTGCTAGTTTTTCAGTGCAAGTATTATTTTTATTGCAATACTCAATATTGACATACAGTACTGAAATTTATATGTTTAGGTCAACGGAGACATCCCTGACTCCGATTAATTCGACAACAAACAAACAAAACAACTGGATTTAAAACGTATTTTCCCCTGGTTATTGACATAACATACGAAGAAACGCTTTAATGCGTTTGATTATTGTTAATAAACGGCCAGTAGGTATTATAGTACAGTAATATTGTATACTTTGCAGACTGTATGATGTTGGAAATTTTAAGTTTAAAAGCTTTCCTAATGAGCTGAGATCCACGTAACTTCATCCAACAAGCGTTGTGCGTTGGTAGGTAAGGCATCGAGCTGCCAATTAGCCGACCCGTGTTCAAGTCACCTTGGTACGTACCATAGTATTTTTTCTTCAATGGTGCCAAACAAGTTCGTTTAAACAAACTTTTGTTCAAAGTAAGTAAAACTTTGTTTGGGCTCTATTTGGACATTTTTTTGTTGACCACAAACAAGGATTTTTCTCTGTGTAGTAAGAAATTACTTTCTTGTAGTGTGTTTGAAGGCAACGGTTGCAGTATTCGTTGCTATTTTGTGATGAACAAAATATCAATTTAATGTATATCTTGTGCTTATTTTCTTGTAGCTCAACTAATAGCGTATGTCCAAACCATCTAACCTAACCTTTGAATCATCCTCTACCTTGTGTGTAAGAGTGACTTTAGGAGAAGAAACGTTTAATTAATAATTATATGTGGTGGAATTTACATTATCTCAGATTGTTACACTCTATACTGTAAGTGATTGCTTATATGTTTTGTTACATGTGACCTGTGTGTGAATGAGTGCGTAAGAGAGAGAGAAGGTTAGTTCAATTGTATTAATATTTATATCATTGTGCGTATTTGACAAAAATATAACATTGAAGATTACGACTAAAAGGTAACGCCTGATATTTGTGACAGTGTTTTATTATAGTTATTAGCGGATATTTATAACATGTTATTTATTATGTTATTTAAATACAGTAAAATCCCTCGTAACTGGTATCCAAATAACCTACAATACGAAAACAACACTACATTTGAAAGGCTAAACTACGCCCTCAAAATTATGCTGTTAAAAGTATTCGCGTCTGAATATTCTTAACGTTCACGAGTACGAAATCTGGCTATCAAACCTTTCTGATTATGTCCCATTATGCTCCTGAGGTAGATCGAAGTGTCGCTAAGCTGTCACTTCATGTCGGGAGCAGTTCAGTTCATTTTACAGATTAGTTCTTTGATTTGAGAAGACCAATTCGCGAGCGAAATGATCTTCTATAGCGAGATGACATCATAAAAATACGAAGAGGTAACTTTTCGAACCATTATTAAATTATCCGTCAAAAATTTTGCAATAAATTACTTTATGTTTGTCCTACAAGTAAATATTAAATAATATAAAATACTTATTTTTCCTAAAGATATTATCCAAATATTTAAATAATGCTTTCCTTAGAGATAAGTTTGTGCCACAATTTATTATTATTATTTTCAATTTCTCTTCAGCATTTTTGTGTTAAAAGTTAAAATATAAATAGACCTCTCGGATATAACGTTATCACTAAAATAAGTGATTAATTTATTCCTAAAAGAAAAATCTCTAAAGATTGAAATTGATTACTTTTATAGATGAATCTTTAAGCTTCCATGACGATTTTCCATTGTCAAATAAATGAATGAAAAATGAATTACAATAAATGAAAAATGCATGAAGTTATTAAACCTGAACTAAATCTTTCATTACTTTGATAGATGTTTTTAAGTATTACCATGACAACTTCTCAAAATTCTATTCTTGTTGTTCGGTTATGAGTTGTCTTTAAAATAGCTTGTAAATAAGAAATATTGAGGCTTATTAAATTATATATGCTGTTTAACCCAAATGTAAATACTATTTAGTATACATTAATTCTTGCATTTAGTATACAACATACTAATAATTTCTCTGTTTCGTTTCATTTCCATGTCACCTCTCGACGAATACCATCGAGGGATAGTCAAACGCCACGGAGTACAGCGAACTACTATTCTTTGATGACAACATAATCATGCTGCAGTTTTCGTCCGAATTTTTTCTTCTGAATTGGCTTTCCACTGACACTAGCAAGGATCTACTACTGTTGATGGGCCTACCGTATAGACTTTACAATTAAGTCAACATGCTATGGAAGTACAAATTCTTTGCAGTATATTAATTGCACACTTGTCAAACAGTTTTGGAGTATTCGGTTAAACAATTATATTTCTTGTCTTTGTTTAGTTATTTAAGAAAGAAACAATCAGATTCTCAGGACGCGTACTTTAACTGCTAATGCAAAAATATTATTAGTGGATAAGGTATTTAACCTCGTTCATGAGTATGTGATAATGAGTAAATACAACTTATTAAATAATCGACATTTGCTGGAATGAAAGAATATTTCTAATTTTTATTTTCATCAGAGCACTGGAAATTAGGTTTCCAGGATAAAAAAAAATATAGCTACACACCCTTAGTTTATATCGCAGATAAGATGTAAATTTTGTAAGAAGAGACGTACACACAAGAAGTTTCAGTTTATTAAACATTTGATAATATTCTATTATTCTTTCCTTTTTCG
>JAGDQP010032692.1:3109-18658 GCA_022664845.1 Lepisma saccharinum | reverse complement strand
TATCTTCCTCTTCAAACTGACCAGTGACTACTCGAATACTGTATAGTACTAAAGATTAGAATAAACCTTGTAAGTCGTAAACGCGTGAAGGTAGTGAGACAAAATATGGAATAGAAGAATCATGGATGCTGCGTTACCACATGTGGGAGATGCGAATTATGGGAACCATCTTGAAAGCCGCCATCTTGGAATTTGCTCGATAATTTGTAATGGAAAGTGGGTCATGTGACATGCAAGCTTGTTCTAAGAAATCCAAATCTGAAGTCACTTTTTTATCTACCTTTATTCGTTTAGGAGTTTAGCTCCCTCAATATTGGGATTTTACGTTCTACAACATATACGTAAAGTGGTATACATTTGGGTGAATACCACTTTTCTCAGTATTTTCCTCAAATTCTAATGGACCCAGCAAAGCATGTTGGGTTCAACAGCGGCGCAGGTATGCTTCAATCCGTTGCTGGGGATGGTGAAACACGCTGCTTTTCACGATGCACTGCCCTGCAGTTAGCTCCAACGATAGAAATCAAGGGGCGTGAAATCAAGCGAAGGAATGGTGAATTCGGCGGGCCTTTACTGACTGCTCCAATATCGCATAAATGTATATCCATCTACCCTTGTACCTTCTCAGTGTAGTGTGATGTGCGACATATTCCTGAGAAAGCAGAAAAATTGCTATCAGAACTCACAGTCAGCGGTGCTCCTCCCACTTCGATGCCCTCAACAATGGTCGATCCATTGAGAGGTTCCTCGTTCACCCGATCTGATGAGCCTTAATTTCCATTTTTAATTCTCATGCCTTTCATTTATGTCACAGGCCGGGATGCGGGATGAGACAGGGTAGGAAAATAAATTTTACCTGATCTTATTCAAGTTACCCCCTAGTATATGTCTGGTGTGATCGAGGGAAACAGCGAAATCTCGGTTAGGATGACCGGAACTGGGAATCGAAACCTGGTCCTCCCGATTGCGAAGCTCTCTTCCAACTCAGCCTCTTTAATTTACATCTCTCGGTCACTTGAAAGACATTGTGTATCGTGTAAAAAATCAACGATCTACATCAACTTCAGAAAGTGTTAATTTGAATTTGAATTTTATTTTAAGACCTTTAGGCATCTGAGGGTCAGGCCGTAAGGAAATGTTGAAGTGTGAAAATCTTAAGGTGCTTCAATCATCCATCACACCTATTTAATAGAAAAATATGATTATTGTTTTAATCATTTCCTAGACGACCCACACTGTAACGTTTAAAGAAGCACCACTTCTATCAAATACCTTTCTCCTTCACTTAATTTCACGTCTTTTAATTTCAATTTTTGGACTCATTAGCAACACAGTGTATCGTGAAAAATCAACACGCTACACCATCTCCAGCAATGCCGGCCGGGTGGCCGAGCGGTCTGCGGCAGTAGGCCATCGACTCGAAGGTCCCGGGTTTGAGTCCCGGCATGGGTGTGGATTTCAACAATAGTGACGGGCCGAAGTCGAAAGTTACTAGGCTGGGCCATATAAAATAAAGTTTACCAAAGTTTTACCATCTCCAACAACGTATTCCAGCACACCTAGCACCGCTGTTGAACTCGACACATGCTTTGCAGGGTCCACTAGAATTTGGGAAAAATACTGAGTTTGTGTATTCGCCCAAATGTATACCACTTTACCACATGTTGTAGAACGAAACCCCAATATTCAGCGACCTAATCTTCTAAACGAATAGAGGTAGATAAAAACACTTTCGATTTGGATTTTCTTCGAACAAGCTAGCTAAAACTACATGTCACATGGCTCACTCTCCATTACCAATTCCCGAGCAAATTCCAAGATGGCGGCTTTCAAAATGGCTGACTTAATTATCATCTCCCACATCTAGTACCGCAGCATCCACGTTACATCTATTCAATATTTTTTCTCACTCCCTTCATGCGTTTACGACTTAAAGGTTTATTCTAATCTTTAGCACTATACAGTATTCGAGTAGTCACTGGTCAGTTTGAAGAGGAAGATAGCAATTAGCAGATGAATGTTAGTCCTTTCTGATCTCAGCGTATCATATTCTTCAGGAAAAACATATTTTCGCACCAAAATTTTTGTTCGAGCAAAAACATTCCCTTTCCGAGACGATAGATATCCTCAACTTACGCTCTGGCTGATTCTTTCCCTTACGACAGATGCCACAGATGGCTAAAGGCCATAAATAAATTTAAATTCAAAATTCATTAATAATAAAAATAATAATAGCAGTATGCTTAATATTGAAGTGTACTGCTACAATCACCTTTACTTCAAAACACTATTTTTCTGACAGCTTTATCAGTAACTATGACAACTAGGGTAGTACCGTTAACGTAAATCCGGAAAAGGACGTAGTCAGTCATGTTATTTTGTGACGTATTTACGATGGAAAAGCCGAGGATAGCTCACGAGAACATAGAATGAAGGTGGTCAGAATAGGAATCGGTACTTGGATCCTTATCCGCATTACATCTACATAATATTGGAACCACGTACTCTGGATTCGGATCTTGGAATCGTTTGCACTGATACAGGTCTTGGAACTAGGTATCTGGATAAAGATTTTGGAACCAAGGATTCGTATCTGGATCTTGGAACCGGGTACCCGGTTCCTTCAGAACTGGTTCCAGTAGTATCCTGTTCTCGGTTCCTTCGGAATTCCTATCCGCGCACTCCTAGCTAAAACTAAGAAATATGACAGAGTAACATCCAACCATCGTGGTGCTGTGGGTAAGATCATATACTTAGGATCAGCATGGAGCACACATGGTGCTGGACAAACTGACCGATGATTTTTAGTAGGGAAGAAACGTGAGGATACCTACAATATCGCCCTGATTTCTCTTTTCCCTACGACCAATTGACTATTTCACCAGCTAATCATGCAGATTTGTGTACTTTTGAATCTTTGCGCACAATTAAAAGGCAAGGAAGTGAAATAAATTTTTAACTGAGGAGATGGTGAAACAATATCTCCCAAGGATCAAACCTTATCTAGTGTCGTTTGCGCACTCAATTTTAGCGTTTGTATACAATTTATAAAGGAGAAAATCAAACTTCAAGTTGGAAGATTGGAGAAATTGTAACAGCCTTTTCCAATTGGAATCATTTGTGCACTATGTGCATGCCCTTCTAAGATTTGTATAAAATTAGTATAAGTGAGATACTAAAAGTTCAAAATGACGGGCATCATTTCAGCAAACTTCGCAATGAAGAATTGAGTTACTCTTCATCATAATCGTTTGGGCATCCTTTGGCTACCACTGAGCGTAAATGTCTAATGTTTGTGGATAATTCAAACCAGAGAAAACGCAATATTAATTTCGGGGTGCTGGTGAAATGAATGAGATTGGAGATACAGTTTTCGCCTACCACAGTTTGAAATATGGTGATATTTTTTGTTTAGTTTGTGTTTATTTGTCCATTAATATATTCGTTGTATACCACAACCTTTTTTAGTTACCTCTCCTTAAAATTAGGTGATCATATGGTGAGTCACAATAAAGACCCCATGGGAATGATAACTCAGTTTTACTTTAATGTTTTCTTAAACATATGTTCAGCAAACCTCAAGTATGAGACTTGGAATATATCTCAGTAACAATCTTCCTATCAATTTTTCCCTCCCACTAAAATGTCTCCAGGGTTTAAGATCCTAAAATAACTTTCTAAGTCATATTAAATACATCGAAAAAACAGACACCGCTTGCATTTCTGATTATGTCATTTGTGACGATCCCGTACTAGTTTTGCATGCCTCTCTCCGAAACAACTATTTGGTTTCTAAAATTCTTGAAAAGAACTGTTTTCATGATTTTAGATCCTCTACATAGTGGTATATCATATATTTTTAGCTTCCCTATTTTCCCAACACCCTCTCTCTCTCTTTCTCTCTAACGTAACACAGTAAAAATAGATAGACAAACACACAAGAAAACCGATAACGTTTCTCAAAAGCGCTTTCACATGATAGAAGAGAAAATGGACAAAGAGGGCTGGTACGGAATTCGTGATAAGGAGCAGGTAACATGGTAAGGTTCCCTCCTCCCACCACTATGTTTTTAGTGATTCCACACCCTGCTGGAGGTCATCTCAAAACTGCATTTTCACCTCAAAAACTTGAAATGTACACCAGCAGCATTGAATAACAATGTGACAGTTTAGTACAAAGGCAAAGCAAAAACTAACGCTACAGCCGAAGACGGAACTTATCTTCTCTTCTTTTTAAAGGTTCAACGCTAAAAATTATAAGCGCTATTGAGAAAAATGAATGTTAAATGTGTACGTATATGTTATATCCGCAAATGTTAATTAATATTTTTTTATTATTTATTTTAAAAGTCAATGTTTTAATATGAAAATATATTTTAGTTATAATTAAAAACGGGACAAAATTGGCGTTTTTATTAAAACGACAGGAAGGCCGGAAAATTCTAGGTAAATAAAGGGTACACTCCCGTTCAAAACAGTACGTATGTTCACCCTAGGTCTACGGACGGCTCTCGAGATTTCCAATCCCTGCTGTGCTAATGATTGATTAGAGTTGCCGCGAAATGAATAGGTTAAGAACCACTGGCTTGAGCCATTCGTACCAACCCAACCAGTGGTGTAGTGGCGGAAAAATTAGTACCGGCGCACTTGATCCAAGAATATTTTGTTAGAGTATATGAGTATGACAAGTACCGTGTACATTAATGTATATGTACCTTTGCAGCACCACAATGATAGCATTAACAACAGCCCTAGTACAAAAATAATCAACCGCACATATCAACAAAGCGCTAGTCAGGAAGCAAATTTAATTATTTCCACAAAAAATCTGGCGAAAACCTTAAATTGTTATGACTTTTAACTGGACACTGGCACGGACAATAAGTACCCAGTAATTTAAAGCTACCAAACGCCCGAATTTAGTATTTAATGTTTTTCTAGATAATTTTTGTGTAAATTAAATTGTTGGAAAATAAAGAACAAATTAAGTAAAATAAAGAGACAAGACGTCGCCTGACGTTTAAAAGAAGTACCGGGGTGACACCCTGCACAGTAGCACACACACGTTGAAAATACATGGATTAAACGTTAGTACCAAAACGTTACTTTAACGTTGTAAATGTACTGAAATATCCCCTGTTCAACGGTTTATTCGACGTTGAATAATTGTTGATAAAAAACAGGTTCAAAACGGGTTAACTTGGCCGAAACGGAGCATGGTTTTTGTCTATTGGTATACACACTTTGTTTCATTTTGTCATCATGATATTCAGTGTTAATTTTCGAACAGTAAATTATTAAACCGCTGATGGGGTTCGAAGCAGAAACGTTCCGAAGTCTTATCCCTTCATCCGTATTCTCTTTACTCGGTTTGCCCTAAGCGGGTGACTTGTTCAACTTGTTATTCCATTTTCAACTTTGTGGAACTTGCTCCCTCTTAAATCTAACTTAAAATCACACACATATCATTACACAAACAAACATCCATGCACGAGGCGGGATTCGAACCCACGATCTTGGGGTCGATCTACTACCGCACTAGTCCGCTCGACCACCTTGATGGATGCACCTTGAGTATCACTATTCTTTTACGGTATTTGTAGTAACAGGCAGTCTAGAGCGCAGTACCACAAATCCAGACGTGTCGTTTCACCATCATGTAAGAATAAAAATAAAGAATAATAACTTTCCTTCTTCTTTGTTATGTGCATTTTTCCTTCTTTAACACGTTGACCATCGCTGCACTAATAAATTTGTATTTCTCAATAAGTGTAATATGTCGCCTTAGAAGAACGCATATAAAGTGAAATTTATGTCCTAGTTGAAAAGGAAAAGTTTAAAAACATCACATTCACGCAATATTAACGAAATTAAATGTTCGTTGAAATATGGTTGAAAGTTTAATCTGTTTTCAACATGCAAATGAGAACATGAGAAACGTAGTTAGTTTTATTTCATTTGCTTTTAAGCACAATTTTTATGCAATTAACTTGAAAAGATAATCTAGGGCTCAGTTCAATATAATAGCTAAAAACATCTTATCAACGAAATCAAATTTTCGTTTTTATATAGATTTGAAATGCAACGTGTTTTCAACATGCAAAAGAGGACACAAAATAATAGTTAATGGCATTTAATTAGCTTTAATTATAAATGTTATCATTAAATTAGAAAGAATTGCGTGAAACAAAATCTATACCATAGTTGAAAATAACAGTTGAATCCACTTTGAATTAACATCTTTTCAATAATATCAAGTCTATTGAAATATGATTTAAAATTAAAGGTACGTTTTTCAACCGATAACGTTTAATCAACGAAATAAACAAACAAACAACAACAAAAAAAAAAAAAAACGTTCAAAACAAGTTCGTGCGCTACTGGGGCTGGCTCTCCCTAATAAAAAACATGTATGAAAAAAGGCAATTATGTGCCTGTAAAATGCCTGAAATTGAAACAATTTTCAACATGAGCATTGCCTGCGAATTTAGCATATACTTTAAGTACCATGGAGAGGCTAGGTTTTATACAAGTAAAATGTGTTTCGGCATGTGGATAAATACAGGTACCTGTTTTGGCTGGCTTTTCAGGTGAGTAATGCATGTTATTTGGGTGTTTAATCAGTTGATACAGACGCTTTACAGGCAACAAGCGCATTACAGACGCCTGTTTTTGGACATTTTGTTTCATATATCCCTAAACCCAGCTTTTAAAATGTAAATGAAATTCAAATAAAACTAAGAATAGCAGATGCGTTTATTAACTTCATTTGAAAGTTGAAGTCAGTACGTCCACACGAAACTTCAGAAAGCCTATCGTTCGAGCGACGGAGGTATAGATAGACCAGGCAGTGTCTGCTACTATGTTATACGGGAGCTTGATCAGGTTTTGAAGGCGTCAAGTAAAGCTGGGCATGCAATATCGTGACAAGTTTAATGTCGCCACTGATCGTGGACTACGGAAATAAAGTGCTTTCTCAGTTCTGTATCATATACATGGAAGGAGAATGGAGCTTTATTTTTAAGTGAATATTTTTTAAATATAGCGCTGCATCTACACTTCATCTTTTGCTTACTTATCTCAATGCCTGATGAAATAAGAAAAATAAAAGGTCCATAGTATTACTATTTATAGTGTACTAATTAACAGATTAATAACTAAAGAAAGCGAAGAAACAACAATCAAGGCAAAGAAGATACCCACATCATTTTTAATTACAGTTTTGCATGCCAAAAGGTCTTGAAAATGCGCCATTCGGTTGATAAAATCAATTAAATACATATTTGGTATTCTCTCTCTCTGTCTCTCTCTATTTCTTTCTTTCTTTCTCTCTGGAATGAAGATTTATCCGACAAGATGGCGAAAGTATATCGAAAAAGGGAGGAATTGTGTTGGAAGAATAAAGTTATCACTTATCAGTTCGGCCATTTCTATAAATATCAATGTTAAAATATATATTTCTTGTTTTTATTTGATTCACCATCATAGAATTACAAGTACATTGCAGTCTGTAATAAAATTATCTTTTTTTTGTATTGTCATTTCTACGTAAAGAATGGACGAAACCCTTTTAATTCTAAGTCTGAGAAGCATCATTACTAACTTATTTTTATTTTTATTATTATTATTATTATTATTATTTTTATTATTATTATTATTATTATTATTATTATTATTTTTATTATTATTATTATTATTATTATTATTATTATTATTAATTTCATTATTTCAGTAATGAAGTTCAGCTAATTTCATTCAACTTTCCCAGTGCTGATAATGTACTTTAACACAGTGTTACATGAAATTACTTATAAAAGAAAGAAGGAAGGAAAATGAACCAGGCAGTTCAGTAGAAGCTTCACCCATTAATCGAGGACATTTGAATTGAAATCTGGGGATCAACTGTTCTGACAGTTTTCCCATAGGTTCCTCCAGTCACAAACAGACACATGAAGAGATGATACATATGTAAAATTCTGCTTGTCTCAGTTTGCACTGTACCGTACTAATTTTAGCGGCCCACAGCGGTAATTTGCATATTTATGAGTCTGCATATATCAGAGATTCCAGATTAATGGCTGTTACGCCCGGACACATTCGAACATAAAGAAACATCACTAATGAAAAAAATAATTTGAATTATAACACAACTGTTGCAAAGAACGTATCTATATTTAATTTTTTACCGAATCCTTTTTGTGAGCAATATAAACTTCCAGAGCCGCAATGATTCTCATCAATCTTCACGCAGTAATCCCTAATCAGTTCAGTGCTCTAATATTCAACAACATGATTAAACACGCCTGCAAAAACGCTGCTTTTCCCGTTAACTGTGATTTCTTTGATGCCTCTGACAATATTCTTTGCAAAACTGAATATTCAAGTTGCTCAAATCCCAAATGCACAAAGGAATAATTTATCCACTGTGCTTATTGTTGTCTATATTTATGCTAACAGGATTGGTTCAAGGCTCACAAAAATGTATAAGTACGCCTATGAGAAGCTCAAAGTAATACCATAACCACTGCGTACAGGAGAACAGTCCGCGTTATTCAATATTTTACTAATATCCGCCAGGCACTTCGCGGATGGGCCATGAGCGAGCAACACTCGTTGTGCCTCCTTTTTTGATATTGGGAAGGAAAAGAAAAGGCAAAAACAATTTCTAATTGGAAGAAAAATTAAATCTAGATACTTTCTTTGTAACAGTAGTGTCATCATTCAAATTATCTTTTCATTAGTGATGCTCATTTATGTTTGAATGTGTCCGAGCATAACACCCATTACGATGGAATCTCTTATTTAAGAGGATTCATAAATATACAAATTACCACTATGGGACCCTAAAATTAGTACAATTCACATTGGGACCAGCAAAACTCTGCATTTTGTTCAATATTAAACCAATAACTGTCAGGCACTTCGTGAATGTATCTTGTAAGATGAATATACCCACACTTAGGCCTTGTTCCCATATTGACATTAAGCAAATTAGTTATGAATACTGACAAGACAGTCAGTCGTCTGATCAAAGACACATCATGAACGTTATAATTTCTACACAATATCAATGTCTGGCAGATCTTTGTATACTACCTGAAAAATCAAGCTAGGGGTTGATATTTTTCGTGAACGTGTGAAAATCAAGCATTATATGTGCGCTCCCAAGGGACTAGATGTTTATAGATTTTTTATTTAATTCCAGGGTCTGGAAATATAACTGTGTAATCATGGTTATTAAAATATTAATGGTGCTTCTAGCCATTAACAATTTCACCTCATTGTACTGTAAACATAATGTGTATACAATGCAATAAATTATGTAATCGAACAGAGAGAGAGAAATCAGTTTGTCCGTAAAGTACACGCATATACGATACGTAAACAGGAATACAAAATTCATGATGAATAATTTATTAGATACTGTTGAGAGACCGAGAATTTATTATTTAAAGATTGTTCCACAATTATTTCACCCGTTGCTCTTTCTTTCAATTCTGGTTACATGTTACATAGCTTGCTGCCCTACTCTCAGCCAAATATTAAATAAGTCAATGGCAATATCACGACACACTATTCGTAACAAGATGTAGGCCAGTGATTGCCTTTCTTCAAATGCATTTAGACCCTGACTCATGCATGCTATATGTAAGCGCCATAACCTCTAGCCATTTTTCAAAAAGATGGTTGTTATCCTTTTGAAACAGGAAGAACGAGACATGATCTATATTCAACTCCAATTTGATGCATTAAACCGGAACTTTCATCGTTAAGTACTTAATACTCAAGGACTTTTGGGCTTACATAACTGCAAATTATTGAAAAAATTGAGGTATTAAACTGGTTCTCGTTTCCGCACGCTGTAACTAACGTATAATTTCTTGTGCCGATCTCAATGATTTAAAACCGTTACAGCATGTATTTCGTTATCCTTGTGAGATATATGATGACAAGTAATGGATAACTTTCATTTTTAAAGTTAAGTTCTCACATATGCTGAAAGAAAGAGCTAATATGTATTTGTTACCTATGGTGTAAATGTATATAGATTACACTTTTTACTACTATTTTTTTGGCCTTCTCAAACCTCTACCAAGAAAATTGCAGTTCTGAAAAGAGAATTTTCTACTCTATGTTCGGGAACAGTATGCTTTGCACGTCTGAGAAAGGGAGTCTTCTATTCTAATTAGGAGTTGAGACGAATCTTTCGCTCTTAAGTTGAGAGAATTGTACTTTTGAGTACAAGTCATCTGATAGAGAAGAAAAACTCCATCATTAATCACCAGCATGACTGCAAGAGCCAACTGGTATCCTCTTAGCCCAACTACAGGGTGAGAGGAATCCAGGAAAATTTTATCAAGCAACTCAGCAAGGTGATATAGGCCTATATGAAATATCTTGAGAAACACTTTGAAATTAACGGGGAATGCAAGACAGTAAACCTATAAAGCTTCGCTCTAGACTTGGTTGTTTTAACTGAACACTCGTCTGTCGAAAGAAAACATTCCAAATCACCTCTGCTTAAACAAAATTAACGGAAAATCAGGAGGTTACAAACAATTGGTATAGCCCACACTATAAAGGCCCAAATAACTTAGAGAAATCGGAAAATGTGCACTATCCAAAAAGAAATACGTTATTTGAAACAAGCCTACAAACAGTTACATAAACACTAGAAGGAAGAAAACCCAAACATTAAAATATGAGTTGATAACCAACTGGCTAAAGAAACCCTAGAAATCTGCTTCTCCTCTGACCACATATAGGCAAACCAGTGCGGCCCTTTAAGCGTCAGAATCAACTCAACTGCACTGAAAACTAGGCAGCACTGAATAATACCTTGTAAGAAAATATATACGTCATGGCTGCCCAGTGGATTGGCCAACCAAACCTATCCTAAACAAACATAAAGCAAAAGATAGTACCCACCTACTAGGAAACTCTCTGACTTCCTGTAAAAAAAAAATAATAATAGAAAATTGCCACTAAAAGCACTATAGATAGAAAACTTGTATTATAGCATAAATAGTGCAAAGGGCACGAACTATTTGCAAAACACTTCCACTCCAAGTATCCCACCCGCCAGCTCCCACACTAATAAAAGGGACTGGTTAATTGTTTCAGTGAAAAAACACATTAGATACAGAGACAAGAAAATTGCTATAGAGGAGAGACACTTACGGAAATAACCGTCTCTGCCAACATGTTCTATGCCTATGCCAACATGCTCTAGAGAAATATACTAGAATACCACCTTGTGTTTAGAAATGAGGAATTCACACAAGTAAAAGAGAACTGAATAAAGCTAGAAATTGTTCTCTTTTAGAACCAAACTAGCAGATGAGAAAACATAATAGATCTGGGTTCTAGAAGGGGACTCGGACGCACAAACAGTCAAATACAACTTAATTAAGAAAACAAGAAGAGAGAAAAGCGAACACAACCGGTATGTAATAAAAGAACATAATGCACGAAAATCAAACACAAAAAAGGAGATAGCCCTACGCAAATGGAGAACATATCACTTAAAATAAAAGAAACTAGAAGTCAAGTAGCAGATTGCCCAGTCAGCTCCTGAATGTGTGACCGTGTAAAGAATTTCTCACTTCAAATGACTATTACTAAGCTGGCTGAACCCATAAAGAGCACACATTCACACACAAGAAGAACCTATGTTCTAGACAGTAAACAAGCACGGCACACTGACAACTGCATAAGCAGAGTACACGTACATACAAACTGGATACTGATCCACTACACTTATCATAAAGGTAACACATGTATGTAGAGGTATCATTTAGAAACAGAAAATCTTCCAGCGGTTGTGAATGGAAGGTTCGGGATCCAAGTCTCGCCTACACTGTGAAATATATACAAAATGCGACCGTCACGTCACAATCAGTTCACTCAACCCCAAGATTTATAGCAGCTTCCAAATTTGCCGTTCCAGAACTATTATACGTTATTTATTTCATTCAATATCATCCTCAGTTTTCACAGAATTATTTGCACCAGCAGTATGATCTACCTTCCAGTTTAAAGAGCTTTACTGTGCTATTAAGGAAGCGTTTTTCTCCACCGCACATGAATTGGTGGTGCCATGGCACTACCATTGCGCATGCCTATGTTACACTCATATCAGTCCAAGCGTTGCTTGAAAAATATTCCGCCGTGTATCTGAAGTAAACATGTCAACAGAACGACGAATTCTATTTTTAAAGTCTGGAAAATTTGTAACTTTGTATTTCGTGAGTAAAATTTGTATTTCGTGAAACTCTAGGAAGAGAAAGTCCAAAGATGTGAGGTTCGATGAAAAAAAGGATATTCAGTGTGCTTACCCACCTACCTAGAGAGAAGTTGCAATCGCAAAATGGGTCAATGATCCATTCTGCTGCAACCCGACAAAGTCAGCTATGTCATCTTGTACAAACTGAGGATGCAAAAATTGTTGTACCATATCCAGATACCTTTTGGTACTGACTTTCACTTCTGCGAACATCGACCGTCAATACCGTTTGCTCAATGTCATCCCTGATCAAAGCTCACTTTAGAGGTTGCTCGTCTACGTTTGGTTGTTTATCATCGAGTGGCGTAGCTCAGTTGGTAGAGATCGGTTAGCAATTGGAAGATCCTGGGAACGATCCCAGCGACCGCCAAACCTGACTGAACTCTTCCAGGGAATTTCGTCAGGCACACCATGCAACTGTCTGATAAAACTTTCGTAAACTTTATTTTTATATGGACCAGTCTAGTAACTTTGGACTTCGGTCCGTCACGATTCACCCCTTAGATATTAAAATCCACAAAAAAATGCTCCTGCCGGGACTCGAACCCTGGACCTTCGAGCCGCTGGCCTACCGCCGCAGACCGCATGGCCACCCGGCCGGCATACAACTGTCTCAATGGTACCTGCATATTAGGTTGTCGCTGACTACTTCCAATATCCTTCTCCCACCCTATCCTGGCCTGAGCCTGAGATGCCTAAAGGCCAGAAATAAATTAAAATATGCGACAATTATATTTTGAAAATGAGCACACAAGAATTGAAAGGTCGCCATGACCGGGACTCGAACCCGGATCTTCCATTTGACGGCTAGGTATGCTAACCATTACATCACCACAGCGCAGCCAATTCTCTCTGTATATGGAATGTTCCTCTTGCCTAGACTGCAACCCAGCTCCTCATTGCTGGTTACAAAACCCAGGCACTTCAGAACAGGTGGAGACTTTAGTTAAGGAATCTTTCTGTAATCGTACAGTACGAAAGAATAGATGTTATTACCTTTTTCACAAGTAACCTTGTGTCTTGATAAATGTTGAAAATGAACATACATAAGGTTACTTGTGAACAAGGTAATAACATCAATATTTGTTTTAACTTTAGTAGATGTGGAAGTAGCTCCACGACTGAACAAAATGTGTGACATTAACTGTTAGTGGTTGCCTTCAGATTATATCATATTATCTCGCGAGCTGCATAGTCTTCGATTTCCAGATTATAAGAGTTGTAGATCGTAGGCTCTATATTCAATGTGAAATAAAATATTTCAGGCACTAGTACGTGCTATCCCGAAACTCTATACTGAGATGGCGAATTGAAACAGTTGGATGATGTTCGATTGGGTCTCGAAAGCATCGTACTTTGTTTTGCGATCTGAGTAGTCAGTGTAGATATTCTTCGCCTTGGACACTTTCGGTTCGCTTAATTGTTTTCAGAAGCAGCCAAATATTTGCCCTTGTTGGATCATGTTGTCGGAATTGGCGAGTAGAGGCTTCTCTAACTTCCTTGCTTGTCAATTCCTTTATCACGTTAGGCGCTAAGAATGGTCATTCGCACCTGCGTAGTAAACATGTTAACAGTACCTCACATCTCCTGAAAGGACAAACAAATATGGCGTTAGAATATATTTTTATCTCAGTTGCCATTTTATTATGGAATAGACACGAAGCTATGGCTTAAGCCAGTAAGAAGTCTGCGTAATGAAGTTCCTAGGAGCAAATGGGATGGGGAAAGTAGCTGTCAGTGTGTTATTGTAGTTCCGCCATTCGGCTAGCAAAACAAGAAAATCCTGGAAAACCTCAATTAGGATGATATACAGCAGAATCGCAGTCTACTTTCCACTGCCGAGTTCGAAAGAAAATATTGAGTAATGTGTATGTCTTAAAACTGGCTGTTGATATTCAGATCGGTTGTCGACGAAATACTTAAGTTTTCTGTATATTCAATGCCTTTACAACTGTTCATTGCAATACACTGTACCAACAAAAAGGTTTTTTTTTTTAAAAAAAACAACAACATCAAAATAGGCAACTTATTTCCCAGGTAGTGTCCAAATTGTAAATTGTTGACAAATTATTATTGAGCACTTGCAGAAAATTCAACGTAAATGAGGAATCTATGCTACTTCCGGAGATGATTTATGGAGTTGGATGTACACCACTTGTTTACTGAATGAAGACAAACACAGAGGACACATTTATGGCGTAGATATAAAAGCTCAACTACCACCACTTGGGAAATAAGAATACTATATTACACTTACATTTTGTCCTGTGGCGCCGCTACTCCACACATGATTTCGTAGAAGAAACTCTACAAAATATTAGACTAATAGTATTTTACATTTAAAACTGTGAAAATGCATCAAAATGGTAAGAAAAATGCTACCATGGAAATTCCTAACAATGGTTCACATAAAACAAATAGAAAGATTGAAAAGTATTCTCAGGATTCAACTGAATTCAGTTTCGTTGCTCAACGTTGAAAGTGAGAATCATATCTGCTGTCGAAACTTTGAACAACAAAACTGAATTCACGTTTTTGATATCCCGAGAATGTCTTCTCAGCAGGCTCGTAGCCAGGATTTTGTTAAGGGAGGGGCACTCTTTCTCTCTCTGTTTCATATACATGTGACCCTTCTTAACCTAGTAGTTAACACGCTTTTTGCACTTCGTACGAATGGTTCCGGGTTTGATTCTCCCTAGAGAATAAAAATTTCTGTACTGAGGTAAGTTAAGAGCTACTTACAAAAAGAAGTAACGAATTCCTATCCAGAATGCTAGAACATAACGGCTGAGTAACTACTTTTATTTTAATAATAATAATCATCTAATTTGATTTTACGTTAACTAAGAACTCGTTTTTATTCATACAGAAAGTATTCTCCGAACGAACTGTTCTTACAGAATCACCTGAACAAACAATTCTAATAGCCTGCTGTATGATTGAATAATATTTACTATTTGTATCTGACCAATATTTTTACATTAAAAATTCTTGTTTCTACTTTTGTATCAGCGAAAGCTGATTTCTGATTATTTACTTTGCAAAAGAATGGAAAGATCAATTATGTTCGCAAGGTTATTAAAATTTTTATTATCTTTGAAGCCTAAAATAGTAATTGAATGCCTGTCCTATAGACCATGGGTTCTTAAACCCCCGAACAAGAATGCTACTCGACAAATATAAAATATGCCCTGAGGTGCCAAAATAGAATGAAAGTTGTCTGATAAAATTCCGTGGTCAGACAGTAAAGCTACCCGTAAACG
>JAGDQP010032691.1:0-10962 GCA_022664845.1 Lepisma saccharinum | reverse complement strand
ACAAGATTTTTGACAAGAAAATAAGAAAAACAAATAGACCATCGTTTCTTGTAAATATGTTTCCTTTCGGTACTTCCCTCTCTTTTAC
Source organism: Lepisma saccharinum (assembly GCA_022664845.1). Taxonomy (NCBI): domain Eukaryota; kingdom Metazoa; phylum Arthropoda; class Insecta; order Zygentoma; family Lepismatidae; genus Lepisma; species Lepisma saccharinum. The sequence continues at coordinate 10,874 of JAGDQP010032691.1, read as the reverse complement.
AAAATTCCGAATACGCCATGATGAATAAGTATGTGAGGTAGCATGTGATACCGGTCCATGTCATATATACAGGGTAGTAAGGTAATGCACCGACAAGCTTCGTTGAAAGTGGAAGTCATGATTCGAGTAACTTCCAATTTGAGTGTCAATCTGCCACTGACTCAAACACAAACACAAGGAATAAGATCGAAAGGTGATTGCTAGTTGGTCTTTCTCATTCACCATTGATTATTCGAAATTTGTAAACGAAAAGGAAGTAAAAAGAAAACACTGGTTTAGTACTTCAGTAATAGTCCCCAGTCACATTCAACAAAGGCCCTGGCCGACACCTTCCCGAATGCTTTCTACCCCCCTATCCCGGACTGAGCCTTAGATGCGTAAAGACCATAAATAAAATTCAATTCAATGAAATGAAAATATATTAATACTCACGTTTCTCAGATAATTCATCCATATGTTAGATGATTAAGATGCCTACAGCTCTGAACACTTCATTTTTTTACCTTTTGTGCAGCTAATTATGAATTCTGGCCCACAGCGCAATCTCTGAATTCTCTATAACTCCTTTCCCCCCTTTCTGCCGCATAAGATCATGTCGGCCAGATTTTACGTTTGGTTCGGATCGAGCCGGAAAGTATGGATTTAGAATCAGGCCCGAATGCAGGGCTCTGGTTCGCATAAGAGAAAGAGGTAACACTGTGAATTATCAAAAATAGTTCACGCGTATGTGATATCGAAAAGTGATATACGAGGTGTAATTATTAAATGTGTCTTACAAACCAGTATATCTGACAAGTGAGTACTGCTAAAGTATCTACATTTTTATACACAAACAGTTACTCATTGCTATTGCACTGAAATATATTTAGAACACATTCTAACTAAATATTTAAAACTAACGTCTATTCCGTCATTTTATTGGGAAAATATTTTGTTCCCTTTGTCTTGGTACTAATAAAGAGAGAGAAACTTTGAAAGTATTGTTCCCTGACAATCTATTTTTGTGGAGTGTGAACTACATAAGAAACTGGCACGGACTCGCTTAACCAGGGATTCTACCAGAATTGTCAGTTTGGGGGGGATAAGTATTGTTTTGCAGAATTTTATATCGATTTTCAACCATAAAAAAATTTTGAATTCGGAGTTGTGTGCTGGAAAATATCGGTAGTGGCATCTCATTTGGAAAGGGGTGCTGATGGCAGAATCCCTACGTTCAAGTGTTTGCTTGCTTACTTGCGGGTAGTCGCTTGACTTCTTCTTATAGATGCGTCCCTTTACATTAAAATCGGAGTACCACTTACGAATTGTATACTCACTGAATTAATCTGCACCAAGCCTATTCAGAAATACCATTGCACATTAATAAAGTACTTGTTAACGTGGGATTTCAGGACTCAAGAAGACCTTTTGCCGGCAGCCATTTTCTCTCATGTCGCCCCTAGCGGCGAGCAGTGCTACTATACAGTAGTGTTACCATCTATGCTCTACCACAACAAAACTCTTGGAGTTTTTGTCTCTCTGTTGCTATAAATTTTATATTTGTCAAGTGAGTATAACGGAGAAGTATAAATAGACATGTTTCTATCTATTTTTATAGTGTAACTTGGAAATGTGACGAGTTGTCAGACGTCATCAATAGTGGGAAATAAAACCATTTTTGTACTTAGGTTTCATTTAAACTATTGGCAGTTATTGAGTTTCTAATTGCTGCCGCCGTAGAACTCAGTGGTTGAGCGTTCGTTTCGCATATGGGAGGTTCTGGGTTCGTTTCCAGCGACCGATCATATTGACTGAGGTTTCCCCCGGTCATACCAGGGTTTTCTCTTCAATTTAATGCTCTGGCCTACTCCTTTGCGTATCCTTTCCCCCTACTCTATCCCGACCTGAGACATAGATGCCTAAAGACCATAAATAAGTTCAATTCAAATTTCATTATTAGTTTATTGAAATCAATAAGGGCTTGTTGCTTTCTTGCCGAGAGTGGCCTTAGTCTGAGATATCTAAAGCCAGTAAATTAATTCAGATTCTTCCCGAGAGCTTATGCAACCCAACGAATTGTTGTGTATACCGGCACAGTATAGCTAAAGTAACTTCTGTGCTTCATTGAACTTTGTCTCAATTATTTTGCTGATTTCTTTTGTCTGTGTATATACGATTTCCTACAGTGTTTACGTACATGTATTGCTTGAATTTTGAATTGTGAATTTAATTTTAAAGACCTTTAGGCAATTTTGGCTTAAGCCGGATGGACGATGATGGGATGAATTGGTGGAATGAAGAAAGTAAAAAAAGAAACGGGGAAACCCCGAGAAAACCCACGCACACGGTGTTTGTCCACCACAAAGCCCAGATTTGCAGGAATCGAACCGACGACCCCTAGCACCAGAGGAGAACGCTCTACTATTAAGTCTCGCGGTCCTGTATTACTTTAAGTTTTGTGTAATAGCTTTTTTTTTGTCTTTTGCTAGTATTTGTAATAGAATCAATTATTTTGTTGCGCGAAGTGGTTATATGCAGTGTGTAATAAAATTAATACAAGGAATTCTGCATCATACATTTTGAAATAGTTACAAATGAAAAAAAAAACAAGTTAGAGATGTGATTTTACTAATAATCCGGTTCCTTGATAGCATTTTAGCCACGCGAGCATTATTTTTTTATAAAATACACTGGCAACACTGATAACTACAGTACTTAGGTACGGGGAAACCCACAGTACTTTTTTTATTGTGTTGACTAATGCTTATGCTAAGTTTGGCGCAGATAGGTATAGCTGAATGGAAGCAATTTGAACAATTGATTATTATTTTTTAAAAATAATGGGTTGGCTACATTGAACTACTACACCAATCAAGACTGTTCCAGCGGCTTTGAGCTAGTCTAGCCGAGACTTTTCCAACGACACCTCAGACACATCTTTACACCTTCACTTGAGATGTCAGTCGAGTCGTTGAGGTGTCAGCGAGAGTTCTCGCTATGGCGACAGCTAATCAAATGATAAGGACCTGTCAGTTGTAGCATTACCAGAAAGTCTGTGAAACTAATTCTGAAGTCTGTTTCTCTCTGCTTTCGTGTAGGCGCTAGCCTACATTACAAACAGCCAGTGAAAATAAAAATAAAAAAACAAATGATGTTTCATAGTTTATCCTAAAATGCAGACGACCGGTGACAAAATGTCAAATTTTGATTTGAAAGAACTGCTATTTTTTTTGCCAAAACACTAACTAAAATATTTTAGGCGATTTGCAACTAAAAAGATGAATTTGTTTTTAGTGAAAGTTCATTATGTACGTGCTTCTATACCTCAACATTAGCGTTATGTAGCATCCTTCTTTCAGTATATCCACCACAGATATTCACAAATCTTCTTGGAAGAAACTATTTAATTCAAATAGGATGAATAAGCACATTTATAGAATGAAACATACATTACAAATGCTACTTCACTTCATCTTATAATTTAGAAAATAACTTTTGAGTGTACTGTAAACGAAATAATTAATTTTATATTTGCTTACACTTCTCATATATATACTTACGTGCATACATGTTTTTATATATATATATATATATGTTAATCCGGCGTTAGCTAGCAAGAGTTTTGTCTTAACCAAGTACATATAACAGTTAAAGGAACTTCGCAAGCTATGAATTTCTCTGTAAAGGGTAAAGGATCGAACACATACTGATATACAGCCATCTAAGATCTAAGTCCTTCATGTCTAGTGGATATCGTCTCTTCATAAGCCTTCTTCCGGATGCAACGATGGGGAAAGGTAATCGACTATGAACATTATCGAAATTCATCAGGCGAGACTGATGAAAACTTTCCAAAATACTAGTCTTGGAATGGTTGGCAATAGGTCTCGAACATGATTCATTATTCTAGTGCTGTTCCGAAGTTTGTGACGTAAGGCACTGGATCACGGCGACTGAGTTATTACTTTGCATGTGTTTTTTTTTTGTACGTGTATAAATTAACTCGAGAGGTTTTGTGTTGATAAGCTATGTTCTTTGGATTAATCAAGAGGTTAGTGAAACTGCAGATTAGCTTAGCCACGTTTGACGTCACACTTATGTCACCATGGTAACCTCGTTTTGATTAACAGTATTTTTGTTACGAAATCATATGTAACATGAAAAGAACATTCACTAAGAAAAAAACTTTTCTGAACACCGATGAGCAAAGAGCTGACGAAAATATTTTTTTTTGTATGAAGTATTGTGTTGTATGGAGCTGAAAGTTGGGTACTTCGAAAGAACGTTGAAAGAAAATACTGGTACACTTCGAAATCCTGGTAGAACCAGTTGCAAAACCTAATATTTCCATTTTATTATTACAGTATTATTATTATTATTATTACCACGCAAATCCATAGTTACAAATTCAAACCACGTAACTATCCAGATACAATAGTGTATTAATAGTAATTCACAATGTGACGTAATATATGTTGATTTTGCAAAGGCCTTTGATTCTCTTAATCATTCGATTCTGTTAAACAAGTTAAGAAGCATGGGTTTGTCCCCATATTGTACATAAAATGGTTTGAGTCATATTTCAATGATAGAACTTATCAGGTTAAAATCAATAAAAATATGTCTACTGTAGCAAAAACTATGTAATGGTATGCCGCAAGGATCCCCACTCGGACCTATATTATTTAATATATCCTCAACGATCTGTGCAACAGAGTAAATTATGTAACACCCCTACTTTTGCAGACGATTTGAAATTGTAAGATTACAAATTACAAATTAAAATTACAAATTGTAAGAGTACAGGAGGATATTAATGTGGTATCCGAATGGTGTCATAATTACAAAATGAAAGTAAATACGAAGAAAACAAATGTTATCAACTATGCCCGAAAAAAAAAACAATTATATTCCAAGTACTTACGCCCTTTAGAATCCAATGGCGAACATTTGTTACTGCGGCGATGAACTCACGAGTTCCATAAGCCATATTTCTTATGCATATATGATCAACAAGCTATTTCTTTTAATGGTATGGGTAAAATTACGAAAGGCATTTCGTTTCTTTAAAAAGGACAACACAGTTAGTTTTTGTACACGATGCACATCTAGAGGTGTTCCTTAAGAGAAGCTGAGCTCAAGAAAATGAATCATTCCCCATTCAGTTTAGATTTGGCCCCTATTGGCTGTTTTATATTCAATAATTACAAGAAAGTCTTAAAAGGAAGGCGAAGTTAATGAGCCAACCGTGGACTAACATTTCAAGGACAAAGAAAATTAAATTCTTCTGAAGTTAGCAAGATATTTTAAAGAAAAATAAACGTGTGGGTTAGCAGAGACTATACTGGAAAATGTAATGCATAAAAATTAAAATTCGATATTTTATTACCTTGAGCTCAAAATTTAGTATCTTCTCGTGGTGGCAAAACAGTGATCTTAGAAAGAGCGCATTACCAGGATGAGTAAGGATAAAAACGTTGAAATATGTATATTCATCACTGTACCTACTGCCATCTTTCGGTAAAGTACAAGCGATTCCAAGAAACAATTTTCTCCTAAGGCTTTATTGTCGCCAGAACGATAACGTTGGAATCGTTTACGTGTTTTGTGTGGCTTCACTGTTCCGACCTCTTCAACATCATATCAAGTTCGTTCAACACTTCACTGAGAACAGCCAGTCAGGATCTGACAAAATAAATGACCTATTAGGTGTTCTAGGAGATCGACGTTACCGCAACATAGTTCTATTTTTTTTTCGTGTTGTTTCGTTCGGAGAAAACAGAACACCTTCAAGTTAACGTTGAGAAAGCGACACGAACTTTTGAATCACCGCATAATCGTACTGTAACTGTATATATATATATATATATATATATATATATAAAGTAACAATGAACTGGTGTGTGTGTTTTTCCATTTCGCCATTCTGAGTCAGTCTACCATTTTGTTATTTCTCTGCAAAGCTACATTCCTCCATTTTTAATAGCTGGACATGTTTTGTCCATTGCTTATAAGAGTGGAACGGGTTTTGCATATTCTGGTGCTGCTTGTCTGACAGAACTGAAGCATTTCAAATGACAGCTATAAATTGCTTGCCACTTTGCACATGTCACTGCAAAAGAACTCCTTCCGGCGCAGGGTGAGAAACTCCTTTTGTTCTCATTGAAAAAAAAAAGCTCGTATTAATAATATTACCGGACCCAGTGGCACCTTCCGTAATAATCACAGTGGAATCAGCAACGTATTACATATCTAACGTTCTTTCTGAGTAAATTAACAATGAAAGGAAAATAGTTTTAATAAACAAGCATGGTATGAGCAGAGGATTCGAACTCACCCTTCGGAAGATATTTTTGATTACTTTAAACCGCTCGGTTCTCAGCGCTCACGAGTGGACCGCATTTAAGCAGCCCCTGGAGACAAGGAAAGTGAAGATGAATTAGTGGATTCCACATCAATGGACTGTTCAAATGATATGTAATTTTCCTCTGTTGCCATGGCAAAGAGGTCTGTGACGTCATAATTTTTTAATAGTTGATTCCGGGAAAAACGGAGGCTGGCTACACACAATAGTGTCAGTCATCCTTTCTTGACCCAACAATCTGTCGCCAAATCTTTCTCTACCCAATGCTGTCCTTTCTTAAGATAAAATTCAATTACAAAAAAAAAAAAAAAAGTGCAAAAAGAAGATTAGACAATTTCAATTTTGAGCGAGCCTGTGAAAATTTCAAATTCCTAATTTGTCTTCATCAGTGATTTTCATCTTAAATTTTGGTATAATATTAGAAAATCATACGTTTAAGCCACCATCATCGTATAGAAAGGAAATAAGTCCCCATATAGCACAGGATATCCCTTTTAGATCCACAATGTGCGTAGTGTCCCAGAGTATTTCGGATCAAATAAGGATATTCCTAGGATATACTTTCTGGAATATTAGGAGAATATTCTGAGAGTATCTACAAAGAATAATTGTCCTCGACAGTCGACATATTCATAGTATATATTTGGGATAACCCCAGGAATATTCTTAGGATATGCGTTCATCACGGCCATTCAGATATTCGTAGAATATTCTACGCATATACTAAGAATATTCTTGGGATATTCTAATATCCCCACGGGGATATTCGTAGCATATTCCTAGAATGTACCCGTGCTGTATGGGTCTCAGGCTTAAAATTTTTAGGCATAGCGCTCTTTGCTATGTAGAAAGTGATCTTAAAAATGTAATTTTGTCCATCCCCAACAGCAGTTTGGAAACCCACATTAAAGTTACAATATGGAGTAGCAGTGGAGCCGTGTTACCAGTTATAACTAGCCTGTAGTATGCTGAGTCCAATAGTTTTTAATCCAAGGAGCTACGACTTACCCGGACTGAGAAACTGTGGTTTCCGTAAATGCCTGTATACTGAGAATTTGTCGCGCACCATGACACAAAATGACCGCCATAGCCGATCAAAGTGAAATAGAAAAAAAAAAAATCTGTGGTTTTATACTTCCATAGGTACAGGCACACCAAAAATTAAAAAAAAAAAAATCCAGCGGCCAGTGCTGGACCACACACTACAATGAAATGACCCTAATATAAACACTGCAAATTTAAACAATGAATATGTGCTACAACAATGAGAGAGGAGAAAGTTAAACAAAGAATAATTTAAGTTGTTTTTCTTGGGGGGGGGGGGGTTTATTTTTACGAAACTGACAATATTGACGCCAATAAATATTTCAGTTTAGATATGTTGTTGCAAGTGTTGTGTTCTATTGTGTGCTAAGTGTGTTTTGCATTGTAATGATAACACTATCTTAGAGAAACTTTTGAACTCTGCGGCTTCTAGGTTCAGTTATCCGAACAACCGAATATCCGAACGATATAGCTAGTTGCAATTAGTTCGGATAATCGACGTGCTACTGTATTTGAAAATTTCCAGTTTTTACTTACAAGGGAAGGGCCCAGTCTCGGAAGTGAAGTTTGGAATACTAGGGCGCACTATTTGCCGAGTTTTAAAATAACAGGGGCCAAAGTTTTGTGTATAGCACCTTATCAGTGATTCCACCAGACCCCTCCTGTGAGGGGGGTTTCACCCCCATTTCTTAACAACACCCTCACTCCCAATTTTGACATTACACCCCCAAACTGAAAATTCTGGTGGAAACCCTGAGTAAAAAAGATAATGAAAATGAATGGAAAATATAATTGTGAAATATTTTGTTATTCGAAAAAAAAAAAAACTTTGTGGAACGTCTATCATTTTTGTAGATGAAGACAAAAGTGATTAATGAAACTTGGCTAATTTGCAACGTTATTTCGCAGATACTTGTAAATACACGTCGTAACGCAGTAGTATATACCACGAGAAATTATACACGGAGAATTATAATAATTCTTTATGCAAAGTACGAACAAAGTAATATTTTTGTTACGGGACAGTCACTCGTTTTCATTGTTTGGTAGACACCGTAGCCGTATTGAGCTAGTTTCGTTAAAAAAAAAGAAAGAAAATCTGCACAACGTTGTTAGCGTTCAGACAGAAACGTTGTTTCAATTCTATTTTCCCTTTAATAACTTTATTATTTTAACTTCAATGCATGAAATATTTATTCTGCTGATGTGACAGAAAATGAAGAAAAATATTACATATACCGGGACTCGAACCAGCAACCTTTTAATCGTGAGATCAAGATGCTAGCTTCTCTGTCATGCAGTTAACTAACAGTGAGGAACATTTTAAGTTATATAAGGTGCTATGCAATCTTTGGGCCTTATTATTTCGGAACTGTACACATAGTTCCCCCATGTATTTTAGAACCTTTATACCTGAAGGGTAAATAAACTGACACCACAAGAGATCTGCTCCCAAAGTACCCAAACTAAACTTCCGATATCGTTACCTTCCCTTCTTAGTTTCAGTCCGTGAATATCGTTACAGTACTTAAAGTAGTACAATGATCGATTCCTTTCCAGGTTTTACCTGAAAAAGTGCTCGTTGCGGGATGTCACCCTTCAGGATGTGTGGTGTGATCAGACCCGTTCAGCTCATAAAAGTATTAATTAATCCCATATAGCAAATTGGGCTTGCGGCAAGCTTGCTAGTTACATGTTGGCCAGCCTGATTTAAGCTTACCATTCAAGCTAAATGCAAGCTTGCCATTAGCTTGACGCAAGTCAACATTGGCAAGCTAAAAAAAATATTGACTTACTGCTGGCTTGCCGTTTAACTTGTTGCAGCCTTACCCGTAAAAGCTAAATGCGTACTTGCTATTCGCTTGCCGTAAGCTTACGGCAAGACTATAGCAATCTTGCCAGGGAAATCTAAATTTAAGGATGCTGGACTGACACTTGCTATTCACTTGCCGCAAACTTTGTCTCGGCGAGGTAAACGCAATCCTGAAGAACCCGCTTGTTATTCGCTTGACGTAAGCTTATGACAAGACTATAGCAAGCTTGCCGGGGCATTTAAATATTTTTCAGAAATATTTTTCATATTTGCGCAGCAAAGCACCTATTCGAGGTCTCCAAGACACACTTCCGTAAAAGCGAAGGTTTTCTTTTTTCGAAAAAAAATGAAAAGGACCTGTCAGTTTTAGCTAACAGATTTAAAATAGCAAGAAGATTTAAGTGAAACTATATTTTGTAACAACTATACAAAATTTACTGATAATTACTATGCAATTTCCAACTCTTGTTTTTGGCAATGTATATTCTCAGGGTGAGGGGGACTCCCATGAGAATGACACTTGGCGGCAGCGTATGACTTCCCTCTTAACAATAGTAATGTGAGAGACACGCTGGTTTTAATAATCAAATTATGCTTTGTTTGAATATGGTGATGTGTGTAGAGAAAAATACACTACCTTTAACTTATATTTTTTCTTAAAAGTCTGTTTTTATTATTTTTATCACTTGATCTTTACTTAAGAAAGAACCTTAAGCCGTTAATACAAAAGTGAAGTGGTAATATACTTTCAAGATCGGAATCACCGATAAAATCTACTCTGGTGGAGAAAAATACGACTATAAATCAAGCCCTAACTAATTGCTGACGTCCCACAGCGTTTCTTTTGGCCAACTGGGAATCAGCGCCGTACATCAAATGACTCAAAGAAGTGGTGGTGGGGGAGAAAGCACACACACATACACGTTAAGAGAAAAGGATATAATCGCAATGAAGAATTTGTTTGGATGAGACTGCTTATAATTTTGTCACTGCACGTAAGAAACACATTAAAAAGACTTACAACGTAACATAGGAAGGAAAGGGAGTATTGTGCATAGAGACGAATCATCTGTTAGTTGAAAAGAACTCTTAGAATCAAATTCTAAAAACAATAGGAAGAATTGTTGGATGGTAAGTTGAAAAACAAGTTTAATGGACAACACTTGCTTATACAGTAGTAAGGCGGGTGAGTCTCATGAAATTGGACAACTTCCAGCACAGAATTGGGAATCCTTGACACCTGACTGTTAGTTTGAATGTACTGTGTACGTCACTTACACTTTACTAGGATAGTAAGCAGAGTAACCCCCAGTCATGTACGTTTATGTAGCATTTACAAATAAAGTTTTTAGCGAATACACAGGGTGTCTCTGAAAAAATGTTCCAAACTTCGGGAGATGATTATTCACATCAAAAGAAGAAAAAAGAAAGGTTTCTTTGAAGCAATTCCAAAATATTCCTAGTTTCGGAGCTACAGATGATCAAAGTTAAGACAACACCGTTACAAATGACGTCATATCTTGACAAATAGTGACGTAATCGGTGTCGGCTTAGCAAATCACATTCGAAGTAGTACTCACAGGGGTGGATTTCGGTTTCATTTCTTGGCCTGGCCCACTGCTCCAAAGGGGTACATTTTTGAGGCAGTATAATGGTTCATTACAGAATAATAAT